>PVJH01004937.1:0-118657 GCA_004026705.1 Nesogale talazaci | reverse complement strand
CCAAGTTATGCTGTCCCTTTCCATCCTAAATTCTTCTTCAGTACAATAAAATACATATGTGTACCGGAGCAGTTGTCAGTGAGAATAATGACAGAAATAGGATCTCTTATTTTCTGAGCACTGTCTCTTAGCATAGTTTTAGGAAGTTGGGATTCATTATCTCATTTAATCTTAATAACAATACTAAAAAAGAGTCCTATTGATAGTCTCCTTTTAAAGATGACACTACACCCCAGTGTATCCAAGTAACTTGTGAGTTACTGGGCAAAAGGAGATTCAAACTTATCTTCTTGATATCCCTAACTACTGTGGTACCCTGCCTCTCTTAAAAGCATATGTTCTGCAGTGGTGCCACACACACAAAAAGCATATGTTCCTTATCCATGGCCCCACATAGTACCTCCAGAGATGGACTAAAGAAGTCAGGGGGAAAATCACCCTTATTTCTTTCTTCCTTCCCTCCTTTCCTTCCTTCCTTTATTTCTTTATTCTTTTACTGGTCAATATCTTCTGGAGAAGCATGTTTATCTCTTTCTTTTCATCTAGGAGCTGGCAAAGAACATAATTAAGCCCTATCCTTAAGTTGAGGACTAAGGCTTGCCTGCTCCAAGCCATGGTAGTTTCAGTTGTCTCATATGCACATGTGAATGTTGGGCATTGAATATGAAAGACTGAGGAGTCACTGCATCTGAAATGTAGTGCTGGAGAAGAACACCAAAAGTACCATGGACAACTGAAAGAACAAACTGATGATCTGTCTTCTAAGAAATCCTGCCAGAATACTCCTGGCTTAGAGGCAAGGACGGAAAGGCCTCTTCTCATATCCTTTGGGTATGTTGTAGGGAGAGACCAGTCTATGGAGAAGGACATCATGCTTGGCAAAGTCGAGAGGCAGTAAAAAGAGGAAGGACCTCAATGAGATGGATTGACACATTGACTGCAACCATGGGCTGAGGCTTAGCAACACTAGGGTCGATGGGGCAGGGCTGCACAGTGTTACATCCTGTTGTGCACAGGGTAGCTATGGGTCGGAACCAACTCAATGGCACCTAAAAACATCAACAACAACCTTGATCATTCATCTCATGCCTACTTGTGGAATGAATGTGCGAAGTCCTAAGAGACCCAGAAGACATCAAAGCAAAAAGGAGTGTGAGATGGTTGCAGCTCTTGTACATGCAATCCATGCCATCCTGCTATACGCACGACTTCATTGGTGTTTTTATATTGTATCTTCAACAACAATTAAAAAATAAACTATTTGGAAATTCATTCTGTTTGGAGAGATCCAGAAGGTCTCTTAAGAGAAGCAATGCTATTTTGCTTGAGTCTCAAGATAGAGTAGGAGGTTTCTAATCATAGTAGCAGCTATCATTTAATGGGCACCTTGCTTACAGCTATTTTCTTAATGTTCTTTGCAACCTGAGGAGGTAAGGACAATTTACAGTGGACAGGGCTGGTCTTCCCTTTTTGTTCACTTTAGTGCTGTCATTGCTAAGTGAACTCCTCCCTGCCTTTTTTTTTTTTTTCAGAATTTAATATGGCATCTGTTGCTTAATTGTTCTTTGGGCTTCATTTCCCCTATATCTGTTTGTTATTGTGATGCCTGGACAAAGGTTATAATTAAGAATTGGTTGACATTTCTTTCTTAAGACTCTGTTGGGTTTCAGGCTTGTCATTCTGACCACGAAAGTCAGCTGTAGTTACATGGCTAGCCACACTTCTGCTCTGCTCAGATGCATTGACTTGCAACAGACAGGAATTCAATCACCTTGATTTGGTTGAAGCAAGCAGCAACCTGCTCTGAAAGGTAAACTACCAGCCACCTGCTCACCAGAGACCTTTGTCTTCCCATTAAGAGTCAAGCTGGTACTGGAATTGGAATTCAAGTGAACCAAGGCTTCCTACCAGGAACACCCGCCACTCTGTTGAAAACGTGAAGCCCGGGAACTGCCATCACACATCTGGCTCCTTCATGCCCCCATATCTGTGCCATCAGCAGCTCCTGTCATAGAAACCTTTCAATTGTTCTCGAATGTTCCCTTTTCTCACCATATTTATGTCCCTCAGCCAAGCAGAGGATACCTTTCGCTTGGATTATTGCAGGAACTGGAGGCCCTCCTATCTCTATTTCTTTTCACCTTCCCACTACGGCCTTCAAGTCAGTTCTTGTAGTACCAAGACAGATGGTATAAATACATATCATAATTAAATTTTATCTCTCACATGCCCTGTTGCTTAAAGCCCTGTGACGACTCCGCAGTCACCTTCCAATAGAGACGCTGTTGTTGCAGCTCCCGTTGTGTGCCATTGGGCCAATTCTGACTCAGAGTTGACCCCATGCACAATGGAACCAAACACCTGGTCCTGTACCATTTTCACAATCATCACTGTAAGTCTACTGTTGCCACTATTGTGTGTATTTATTTCATAGAGGCAATGTCATTATTTTCCGACCCTCTACTTCACCAACCCTGATAGCTTTCTTCTAGGGTGGGTTCTTCCTGGTAGCATGCTCAAAGTAATTGGGACACAACTGGGCCATAATCACCTCTGAGACACATGCTGTCTGCTCTCTTCAGGCAGACAGTAGTATATTTAATATTCTTCACCAACATCATTATTAAAGTACATCAATTCCTCTTTGGTCTTCCTTACTCATTGTCCAGCTTGCTTATGCATATGAAGTAGTTGCAAATACCACCGCTTTAGTCAGTCAGTCCTTAGCTTTCAGAGTAACATCTTTGGGAAAGATAAGAATTCTTAATGAGAATGTTCTCTTCTGAGGTGTTGTAAAATTCATCCTCTGCCTCAATAGTGCTCTCTTGTTTGCAGTCACCACTCCCAGGCCTCCTGTTCCCTGGGACTACACAATTGTTGCATGTACTATTTCCTTCATTGGGAATGTGTTCCTTTTCTTCAAGTCGACATCATTTACCCTTTAGAATCCAACTCAATGGAAACTTTTCTTCAAGAAAACTTTTGCTATCTAGCCTATGTGAAAACATAAAATCATAGGCTTCTGCAATTCATTGCCATTCATCTTTACAGAATGGTAGAGATGATAATTTCATATTTATTCAATTATTTGGATTTTATGTCTGTCTCCTATTTGGGACTTTAAGCTCCATGAGGGTAGGGACCATATCATCTGTGCTAATATTTTATCTCTAATAACTACTGTCAAGACCCCCAGCCTTATGGAAGATGATAAGGAATATACATGACATTTTCCCAGAAATGCTGAAAGTATAGAATGAGACTTAATGGATCAGATTAAGGCAATTTATTATTCACAGTATTGCAAACAGAAGGAGGAAAAGTATAGCTAAGCAAGATTCCTTTTGCTCCTGAATTCAGTTGACAAACAGCCAAAAAAAATGGTCCCAGATAAATGTTATCTATGTTGTACTTTGATGGAAGAACTCAAGTCAAAGTCTAACTATCTTTAAAAGGAAGCCCCCCATATGCTGTTCCCTTCCCTGGAGAATCAGCAAATATGTAGTGAAAACACTATAGTTATCTTGACTTATTTAGTTGTCTAAGTGACTGGCTGCAGGAACTTTTCATTCTACTCAGCATTCCTGGATATGTCTTGTAGTTTGGAATCTTCAGTAAGAATATGCAGTGGGGCCCGAGGGTTTCCATAGTTGGCTCTCTCTCACTTTGTACTTAAACAGCAGTGTCAGCAATACTATAGTATTCAATAAGAGTGTCTCTACAAAATAAACAAATATTCTTTGAGGTGGCAGACCTCTAAGGTAGTTTCGAAATTCTGAAACACTCTACAGAGTTTCTGAAAGTCCAAAGACTAGGTTCAAATCCTACCACATAGGCTCATAGCCTGTGTGATTTTGAATAAATCATCTGACTCTTCTAATTCATTGCTAGAGATACATTTGCAAAAGGTTCAAATTGAGAGGTGGGTGCCTATTGCATTGCTGGAATGGAATAAGTGCTCACAAGGTGTTTGCTGACTGAATTATCACTGAAAGCCATTGTTCCAGGCAGGTTTCTGTGTTAGTCTGAGTAGACTAGAGGAACAATTTTCATAGACATCCATATGGATATAAGGAAAGGGTTTATATACAAAAGGACTGGAACACTGAGAAAGCAGCCCAGTACAGTTCAAAGTCATAAGTCCGATATTAACCCACACGCCCGAAATCAGTCTATAAAGTCTCCTTCCGATTTATGAAGTCACAGGTCAGTGGATGCAGAATCCCAGCGCTGGCAGGGCTCTCCCGATGGCTCCTCAGTTCCAGGGCTCAGGGTCCATAAACAGCATGCCGCTCCAGCTTCAGAGGTCTGGCTCCATCAGGGCAAAGCCATGTGGCCTCTCCTCCAACTCCTCTGGCTCCTCCAGCTTCTCGGATGCTGCCATCTTGTCTTGTCTGTGATTTATCATCTCTGAGACTACCTCCCAACCACTGGAGAAGAAAGCTTCTCATCTCCATGAGGGAAATATCACGAGATTTCCCAGAAGTCTCAGGAGAAAGCCATGCCCACATAGAGGCCTCATTGGCTACTCAATGGCTATCTCCAGATTAACAGACTAGACTCCACCCCAACAGACTAGACTCCACCCCTACATTTCAATCATAAAATTAACATAAGCACATGACTGCCCCACCTTCCTAAGACTCCTGACTTTCAAAAAGCATGACAAAGTCCTTATAGTTAAGAAATCATGTTTGAAGGTTAGGTATCTTTATTTTTGATTCATCTATGAGGGGAATATCTAAGAGAAATTAAGATAGCATGTAACAGAAAATGGGAATCCATGTCTGACTCTAATACATTTGGCTATCAAGACACTTGTGTGAAAGCTTTCTCATAAATCCTCAGGTATGAGTGTGGAGCAATGCCAAAATCTGGTGTCCCTCCTTGGACAGCTAAGCTTTCTCATCATCTAACCTTCAGAACCAGATCAACTTGTTCAGCCCTGCGCCCTCATCAAAAATGTTGTTTCCTCCTCCTCCATCAAATGGGTCCCTCTACGCTTGGAGAAAAAGATCATAACACTGAGGCAAAATTCCAGGCTGTCATATTGGGCCTTGCATGAAGCAAATATGCTGCGCAAGACATCTTTGAAGTGTTGAAAAGCAAAGTGGTTACTTTGGAAACTCAGGTGAGCCTGACTCAAGTCATGACATTTTCGGTGGCCTCATATGCATGAGAAAGTCGGACATTGAATAAGGAAGATCAATGAGAAATGGGTACAATTGAAATCTGGCAGTAGGGAGGAATATTGAAAGTACCGTGATCTGCCAAAAGAATGAATGGGTCTATCTCGGAAGAAGTACAACCAGAATGCTCCTTGGAGACAAGGATGCCAAGACTTTGTCTCATGTACTTTAGGTATGTGATCAGGAGAGACCAGTCCCTGGAAAAGGCCATCTGGCTTGGTAAAGCGGAGGGACAGGAAAACAGTATGGCTCTCCAAGAGATCGATTGCCCAAGTGGTGCACCAATGGGCTCAAATATAGGAATGACTGTAAGGAATGTGCAAGGACTGGACAGTGTTCCATTCTGTTGTATGTAAGGTCGCTATGAGTCAGAACTGACTTGAAGGCACCTAACAACGAACAAAAACTTACTTGGGAAAATGTAGTGCGACCCCCATTGGTCTTTCCAACAGAACATTTTTCATGACTTTAAATGAGCTTCTTTCAATATGGAGTCTACTAAAAGGTAATGCTGTTTTTTAAATTTATTTGGGGGTTGACAAGAATTACACTAGATAATTCTTTTGGGGGGGGGGCATCACTGCCCTCTGGTGGTCGTGGGAGCTACCCAGCGCTGCTCCTGAGAGCCACCGCTGGATTTGAACTGCCAAGCCCGCGGGCCGCAGTCATTAGATAACTCTCACAAAGTGATAATACATAGAAAGTAATTAGCCTGGTACCTGGCAAAGGGTAGGTCAATAATAAATGATACTTGTCATTTACAGTAGTTGCTGTCTGTGAGTAATTTTTTTTAATGTTTAAACCAGCCAGGCTGTATGTACCATATGTACCCTTATGGTTTGTATGGCCTTTGGAAAATTAGTAATCGCTATATCACAATGTCTGCATCAGTACAATTGGGTTAGTAGTCCTGGATATGCATTAGAAACTCACTTGATTGCTACCTGATATACTGGCTATTTGAACACACCTGGTAACTCTCTGTAGGAGAAAGACCATGCGATTTGGTCCTGTAAAGATCAGAGCCTAGAAAATCTTTCAGGGTATTTCTACTCTGTCACATTGAGTCACTGATAATCCAAATAGACTGGATGGCCCCTAAGAGCAATAGCCAAAATAAAATAAGTATTATGTAATGCAATATCATGTAATCATAGTCAGTAGAAGCAATGGCAACTGCAGTGGTAATGCTGCCTGACTGGATCAGTGTGAATGGAACAGCAGCTAGTAAATGGAAAGTGCACAGGGCAGTTCCAAGTACATGGTAAATGCTCAGTGAATGTTAGCCAATGATGGTAACTTTTGAATGTACTTACTAGTTATTGGCTATGGTAATGGATGATTGTGGTCACTGAATATCATGGGTATGTTGCATGAATATCTAGCTTTGGTGAGTATTTATGGTAATATTTCATTTGTTGTAGTGATTAGTTGCCATAGTAGTTGCTGCAGTCATTGCTTGTGGTACTGTCTGCTTAGTTGTGCTAGAGGTTGGATGAGAGAGTATCTAGTTGTTTGTGGTTATGACTGGTTTGAGGTGGTATTTGCTTGGTTGTCATGATTGATTTAATTTAAAGGTGACATGTTAGCTGGGTGGCAGTTGATTATTATGTTGGTTATTTGATGTCAATGTTAGTTGTTGGTTATAGTTCTGTGGTCATATAGTGGTAAATGTGTGGTTGTGGTAACTAGTTGTTTGTGGATGTTACTGATTGCTTAATTTGGGGTGGTGTGGCTGATTGACTGTGGTGGTTGTTTGTTTGGTAGTAGTGTTTGCTGGTTGGTTGTGGAGTGAACGGGAAGCTAAAGAACTCACAGTTCTAATTTAAGGTAAAATAAAGAAATGATGTCTATTTAAGTTGAGGACAATAATTCAACAAGAAAGAGCTTGTTGTGTGTGGTTGTGCATATGGAAGGCTGTACGTTGTAAATGTTTACATGTGAATTAGAATTTCATTGCATATGTAAGGTTGTGATATATTTAATTTGTTCTTGACATCTTTTTTTTCCCCAATAATTTTATTGGGGTTCTTACAGCTCTTATAACATTCAATGCATCATTTATATCAAACACATTTGTACACATATTACCATATTCATTTCCAAATATTTTTCCACATGAGCCCTTGGTACAAGCTCCTCTTTCCCCTCCCCTCATTTTTTTTTAAAGAATCATTTTATTGGGGGTTTATACAATTTCCCTCATGATACATACATACATCAATTGTATGCAGGTCACATTTGCACATTTGTTGCCATCGTCACTCTCAAAACATCCTCCCTACACTTAGACCCCCAGTACCAGCTCCCCATATTTCTCTACCCTACCCCCATGAACCTTTAATGACTTACAAATTGTTATTACTTTTTCACACTGTACACTGTCCAATGAGTCCCTTCATCTAATTCCCTGTTGTCCATGACCCAGAAAGAGGTTATATGTAGATTCCTGAAATTGGTTCCCCCCCTTCTATTCCACCATCCTCCACCTTCCCATTATCTTGACATCTTATCATGCATGCCTTATCTCCTCCAATCACACAGGATTCTTATTGTGTCTCAATTTCAGCTTTGCTGGAGAAAGTTGACTTTCTATTTGGATTTCCCTGACATTCATTTATTAATGATCTGTTGTGAAGAATTTTAAGGCATACAATAAAAAGTATACCCTAAAGCATCTATAAAAATCATGTATCCTTCCCCTACCCCAGTGTGATAGTTCAGATAGACCAAGCGCTAAAGCTTAGCTGTCCATGAGTGCAAGTCCTCCTAGACTCAAAGGATATGTTTCCTGTTGTTTACAACTCTCCTGCAGAGTGGCTCCAGGATTTCTGTCCAGAGCTTCCTTCAGTAAGTGTGTATGTGGTATTTGAGTGCACATAAACACATATGTACATAGCAGCAAAGATTTTCCTGAGCAGATATAATCATATGATCCTCAATGTGTTCCCAGAAGGTGTCTGGCCAACCATTATCTGCCAGAGAAGGACAAACAGAAATGAGACTGAGTCGGTGTGAGTCTTAAGATTTGGAACATTGGCTTTTCCAAGTTGGACGGCAAAGAGCAGTTGTAGCCTGTGGCAACTGATTTTACTGATAAGGGGTGAGCTCAACCTCATGGTTGTAGTCCATTTTTCAGTTTAGAAGAGCAGAGTGTGACACAGGGGTAAATAGAGTCAAGATGCAAAGTTGCACTGCAGAGAAAGTCTAAAGAGCAGATAGAAAACTAAGGACACTTGAGGGAATGATGAGAGGCTCCTCAGCATCCATATAATTTCTTCATGCCAGAATTATAATATTGGCATTCAAACACCCATTATTATTTAAACCCAGAGGTTGAATGTGCTTTGGGAGCATGTAGAATTGGGCCTAGCTATTGAATCCACCATTAACAATCTGTGTCACTTGAAGCCAGTTGTTTTGCTTCTGTTAACTCTAATGTCCACATTCACCAAATCAGAAAGATGATAGGATGGCATAACATAGTACCCTGAACTGTGAGTTTGAGTCCTGATTCCCTTACTTTTGTGCTAGGCAATTTTGGCAATTCCCTTAACCACTTAGTGCTTTAATGTATAAAATAGGACTAATTATAACATCAACCTTGTAAAACTCTGTGATCTCTATGAAGAAAGATCACATAAGAAATATCCTGGGCCCAGGTTCACAGTAAGGAATCTATGAAGGGTTTTGAAAAGACCCTGCAAAAAATAGAATAGAAAAACAATACAATTGTTCCATATATTTTTTTAAAGTCTTCTTATATTGGGGTTTTGTCATAGTTCCCCAATCCTGTGACAATTTGAGGATTAAGAGTATAGGGGTGGAATCTAGCCTGTCAATTTGTAGATAATCAATGAAACCACTGTGTGGGCACGGCATTCTCCTGAGAATTCTGAGGACTGCTGCTTCTCCTTCTTGGAGACAGGGGACTCTCTGATGACTCCCTGTGAGATATCCTAGAGGAGAAGCCACATGGATTTACCCTGATGCAGTCCTGGAAGCTGGAGAAGCTACCTGGACACCCTTGCCAGTGCTGAGATGCTTACAATGCCACTGGATCCAAAGGCTTTCTACCCACTGGCCTGTGATCATTCTGCACTTGGTGTCATTGCATGTATTTCATGAGTCTGAAGGGCTTTATATATTGGTATCAGACATATAGGCTTATATTGGACTTATGGACTTGATATGGATTTGGCTGGAATATTTTCTCAATATTCAACTGCTCTTGCATTTAAAATTCTTTCTTATACACATACACATGTTTATGAATTTGTTTCTGTAGTGTACCTGCACTACGACTGTCATATGAATATTATGAATTTGTAGAATGTAGTTTTGGTAGTTGGGCTATGCAATGTTGTCTATATAATATCAAATACAGTTCTGACTCATGGGAACCCCGAGAAAAACATTCTGTAGGGTTGACTTGGCTGCTATTTTAAATGAAGTAGCTTGCCAGGTTTCCATTCCTGGCATGATGAGGGGTCTGAGCTACCAACTCTAGGTTAGCCATTGGGTACAAGGAATTTATGCCACCCGGGACCTCATCAAAATTATATTAAAGCCCAATATCATCAAGTCCAAGACTAATTTTTTATTATTAAAAGATCATTTTATTGGGGGCTCTTATAGCTCATAAGAAACCATATATCAATTGTATCAAGCATATTTGTACATATGTTGCCATCATTATTTTCTAGACAATTTCTACGGAGACCTTAGTATCAGTTCCTCTCCCTGCCTCCCCATAGCCCCTTGATATAGTATTAACTATTACTATTATTTTCATCTTATATTGACCACTGTCTCCCTCCCCCCACAGTTTCTGTTATCTATTCCCTGGAGGGGGGTGGGAGTGGTGTGTGGTTATGTGTCAATCATCGCGATAGGTATCCTTCTTCTCCCTATCAACCCTTTACCCTTCTGGAATCGCTACTCCCATTCCTGTTCCTTGATTCCATGTGTCAGGAGCTCTTATCTCTAATCTGTCCCTGTGGACATGCTCCCTTGTAGCCCCCAGGGAAAGGCAGGAGGAGGAGCATGATTTTTAAGAAAGCTGATGGTCACGCTTTTCTGCCATGGAGCAGTAGGTGGGTTCAAACCACCCATCTTTCAACTTGCTGTCAAGCACTTATCTCCTTTGCCAGCAGAACTCAATAACCACAAACAAACAGCAACAATAAACCCAAACTCATTGTCAAGTCAATGTTGACTCGTAATGACCCCCTGTGGGTTTCCAAGACTACAACCATTTAAGGAACTGGAAATCCCAGTCATTTTCCTACAGAGCTGACTGTGGTTTCAAACTGCTAACCCCTCCAATTTCAGTCCAAATATAACCACCAGGGTTTCTTTCCTCAGCCCAAGTGAGTGCTTAATACGTGTCTCTTCCTATTTTTTCCTTTTCTCTAAGCATTTACAATGATTTTTTTTTTTTTGGAAATTTGAAAGGAGATGAAACTGAGACTCAGGTTACTTAGGAAATATTCTCTAGCTAACACAGCTGAGAAATGGCATAAGTTTAATTGGAACCCATATTCATCATTTGCAGTGGACATATTCTCCTGGAAGGAAGAAGCTCAGGAAGTCATACAAAGCTGCCTGGCATTTGGGTGTTTATTATCCTTTCATGCATCCTCCAGAAGTCATTAGTCATAGAGCTGTGTTCATTTGGACCAGGATTCCTGAGTTACCCAGGCAGGCAGACATGGGAGAAGTTGGAATAAAAAACTACTTAGGACCTTCCCTAGAGGGCTGTGATTCTTTTTATTCTGCAGAGAAACATGAGAAAGGTGCAAAAAAATTTCCCCTAGGAATAGGATGGTTCCTGAGAACTGATGAGAATCAAAATGCTGAGCTCATCAAAGCAAGTAGATTCATAAAGGTGACCTGCAAATCCTCCTCTGCTCCAATAGAGACTCTGGGGGGCCATATGTAAGATTTGTACCGCCATCCAAAGGGCAGGCAATCATGAATAGTCATCAGAGGCTTTAATTTGGAGATGCTGAACTTCCATGCAACAACAAAGAGATCGGTAAAACTGAGTGATTGGAGTGGGTGGCTTCAGGTCAGAGAGAGCAGGAAAATTCTCCATCACCCTCTCATATTCCTGCTTCTCAGAACTGAGACCACATCAGGAGTGTCGAATCCATAGTAGGATAGTGAGGTATGCCAGCGTGTACCACTCCCACCCTCACCCCCACCAAATGCAAAAGAGCTCAGCTGGTAGAGTTTACCTAGTATGTTTTTTCACACCCCTAGGCGAGCAGCCAGCAGCTCACTCTAAGTTAGTGCACAATGGCCTCTCCTGGGGAGGTTCTCTCTGGTCACAGTGGATTTTTTCATAAAGCCAGTTTCATTTGAACCTGGTTTGTTTGTTTTGTGATGACTAATTTAAAAGAACAGTCTGCAGGTAAGAATTTTGTGTCCTGCTTGGGAAAAATGCTGAAGACACTGTTATGGTGTTGAACAAAGCTTACAAGGACAGCACCATGGAAAAATATTTAAGTGTATTAGTGGTTTTCTCTTTTTAAATGGTGAAATGCTGATTGAATGCAAATCGTGTTCTGAAGGTCTGTCATCTTCCTAAACAGATGAAAATGTCAACTTGTAGTGCATTTGCAGTTTGTTCCATCAGGTCACTGTCCATCACACTCACTGTCAAGTCACTGAGGACTCATAATGACGTGCTGTGGGTTTCCAAACTGTAACTGTTTGAAGGAATAGAAAGCCCAATCTTTCTCCTGCAGAGGTATTTAGAAGTTCTAAAAAGATTGCATAACAGTCTGTGACACAAAAGGCCTGAGCAATGATGCACCTCCTCATGCAGCCATCTCCGTTGTGCCAATTTTTGGCAAAAAATTCCCCCTATGCTAGCATGCCTTACCCCATACACTTTACTCAACTGACCCTGCTCCGTAAAACTTCTTTGTGTTTCTGTGAATGAAGAGGGACTTGAAAGGAGAGCTATTTGGCAAAATGAAGAAGAGGTGAAGAAGAAGAGGGAGGTGCTACCATCCAAACCTATGAGTTTGAAAATTGTTTCCAAACATTATCAAATTGCAGATTTGACAAATGTAGTATGTGTAATGGATGGTACTTTGAAGATGATAAGGTTGTTTTGTAAGACAATATAAATGGATAATTAAAAAAATACCCAGGGTTTGTGTGTCTGGGCGGGGGGGGGGGGCGCTACCCATGGTATGTGAAACCTTTGGTAATAGAGTCTTAGTTTACTAGGGTAAGTTGAACTCCTGAGGTCAGCACACAAAGCTAGCAGCATATAGACTCGGTATCACTCTTGATAAGTACTAAAATCACATGTAAATTACAGTCTCTGTAAAGTTTTTGATATAGCCCTGTAAAGTTTTTCTTATGCATACTAAACTTTGATAACTTCTAAGGTGGGCTAAAGAAAGAAGTAAAAGTAAATGTCTATATACAGATGGTTGAACATGTATGCTAGTCTGCTTTGAAGATAATTCTGGCTGTTGTTACTATCCATAAGAAAGAAAGGGATTATATGGAAACTAATGAAGTATTTTTGCCAATTTGTAATGATTACTCCATTCTATATTAATATTAAGGCCCTAGTGTAACTTTAATATTCTTGACAGGTCTACTATTGAGTAAATTAATCAACTAATTTATTTGAGACATCTGGTATAGAACCTGCCACATACTAGACATTCAATGAATAGTTGCTTGGTAAGAATCTTACTTGAGTGGATTCACATACATATCGTTTTTTGTTTTGTTTGTTTAGCTTTTTAATTATGGCTTGGGTGAAAAATTATTTAGCAAGTTGGTTTTCCCCTCAGCGATTCATCAGCATTTGGATTTGTGGCATTAATTGCAATCTTGAAAATGTAATTCCATTCTTTCCACTTTCTCCCTAATGTATACCATTTTGATTTGTGCTTCTTTCCTATCCCTCTTTGTCTTTCGAATTTTATCCCTAAGTATATGCTGCCCCTTTGATTTCCTATAGTTAGTGGAACTGAGTGTGTTCCTCCCAAGTGTACCCCTGTGCTGCTATTGCTTACCTTATAGGCTTATCTTTTGGCAAAAAGTAGAGTTGCAAGGATTCCAGGTCAGATCTAGACATCTCTTGTGTGCGTTTTCCCAGTAGTCTAACCCTCTGCTCAATTCACACCATCTTTGGACCTGCGGAGATCAGGTTACTGATCTGTTGAGTCATTCACAATTGTTTGCAGTCTGCTTTATCTTTCTTAAGCAATTTCCTCCTGATTGTTGGGGAGGAATTCATGCTCCATGTGATCAATTGGTCATCTTGAACTAGACCTTCCAATTTACAATCTTTTTAATAACCAGTGATCATGGGTATTTCCAAATATCTTTGTTGGCCGACTGGTTATCTTCTTAGTAAAATGTCTATTCATGTCTTCTGCCCATTTTTAAATTGAATTGTATGCTTTTTACTGTTGATATGCTAGAATGTTCTATATTTTTAGAAATCTGTCTCTTGTATAATATGTCATTGTCAACTTTTTACTGTCTTTAAGTTCTCTCTTTACTCTTTCAATGGTGTCTTAATGTATGTGAATATTTAATTTAAGGAGGTCTTGCGGTACCTAGTTTGTGTTTTGCTATTTGTGCACTTTTATCCGCATTTGATAATGTATGAGGATCCTTCATGCTTCTCCCATTTCTCTTTAATAATGTTTATAGTTTTAGGTTTCATATGTGGATATTTATTTATTGAGTGAGATGGATGTATCCTATTTTATTTTTCTGTAACTGTACATCCAATTTTGTCAGTGCCATGTATTAAATAGGCAATCTTTTCTCTCTTTAATGGATTTTAGGCTTCTGTCAAAGAACAGTTGTTCATATGTAAATGGGTTTACTTCTGAACTCTGAATTCTGTTCATCTGTCACTTATCTGTCGATCTGGAATTATCTAGATAGTGTTGACTATTATACTTGTATAGTAAGTTTGAAACTAAGAAGTCCGAGGCTTCTACTTTGGTTGTGCTTACTTATCCAGTGTTGCTTTATTTTTCATATCATGTGGGTGACTAATATTTTCATCTATTAATATTTCATCACTAGAGCATGATGTTGGAATCTGGATTGGAATTGCATAATATTTATAGATCACTTTAGGTGATAATGGCATCTTCATAATGCTAAATATTCTTATCCATGAGTATGGTATAATCTTTCATTCACTTGGGTCTCTTTGGGCTTCTAGTAGTATTGGTTTAAAGATATCTATCTATATCTATATCTATCTATATATATTGTGTCTCTGGCTAGATTTATGCCTAAATATCATATCTTCAGGGTAATTACTATAAATGGTATGTTGCCCCTGCTTTTCTTTGTTAGCATAGAGGAATCACAGAGATTTTAGTGTGTTTGTCGTGTATCCTTCCACTACTAATTTTTATACTGAGTCTACTAGATATTTTATCTATAAGAGCAGATCACCTGAAAATAGAGATTCTTTTATTTCTTTGACAATTCCAATATGTTTTCTCTTCCTTCCCTTGCCTTCTTGTTCTGAGGAGAACTTCCAATACAATGTTGAATAGGTGATTTGATAAAAAAGCAGCTCTCTCTGGTTCCTGTTCATAAGTTTTGTGGATTTGTGTATATGCCCTTAATTATTTTTGCTGAATTTTTCTTCTGTTTCTATTTTGCTGAGTCTTTATACAAAAAGAAATATGGGTGTTGAATTTTGTAGATGACATTTTTACATCAATTGATGTGATCATGCAATTTTTGTCTTTTGATTACATAGTGGAATGCTGAATGCTTTTTTAATGGTTAATTCCTGCATACTTAGTATGTTTTCCATTTGATCATGATATTTTTAGTTTTTTTTAATCTCTATCATTGGATTTTATTGACAAGGGTTTTGTTGAAAATTGTTCTGTGTGTTTATGAGAGATATTGATCTACACTCTTTTTAAAGTGGTGTTTTCACTTGATTTTTGCATGTGGTTTATGCTTACTTTCTAGAATGAGTTTGGAAGTATTGTATCCTCATGAAATTTGTGTCAGTTGTTCTCTGAATATTTGGCAGATTTTCCATTGAAATTGTCTGGGTCAGGCCTTTATGTTGCTGTGATTGGATATATTTTTCCTGTGAAATGACCTGCTCAATTTCTTCATTTGTGATGGGTCTTTTCAGAATTTGTACTTCACATTTTTAAGTTGGTGTACTAGTATGCTTCTAGAAACTTTTGCATTTTCCTATGTTTCCAAATTTGCATGAGTTCAGTTCTTTATTGTATCATTATTATTGTATTTATTTCTTTTGACACTATTGCAAAATCACCTATTTTACTTCCGTTCTCTGGTAAAATTTACAAGTGATTTCTGAATTTTACTAATCTTGTTAAGAACCAACCATTAATCATATTTAATCTTCCCTTGCTTTCTGTTTCATTTACCACATTTTTTGGGAAAGATGCACCTGACCATAGGCACACCCAGTTTTTAGAGCAGGAAAACAAGAAAAAAATATTCTAAATCAAGTAGTAGTATTATATTAAAATATCTATTAAAATAAATAAAATGCAGTAATGTTTAACAGCATAAACTCAACAGTGGAGTTAAGAACTATTATCACTTTAAAAATGAGGGGAGGCATGCGCTATGCCGAACATGTGACCTGACTGGTCATGGAGACTCCAGGAGGCAGGACTTCCTCCAAACACACAGAAATCCACAGCATGCACACAACAGCCGCAGACAGTAAGCGGGTGTATGGGATCATAAACAAATGTTCTAGGGTACCACGACTTCAGACCATAAGACATACTCTAATTTTTCCCCTGCTTTTGGGGTAAGAAAAGTGCATCTTATGGTCTGACAAATGCAGTATTTCTGTTCAAATCTTTATTACTTCTTTTCTTCTACTGAATTTAGATTTAGGTTTCACTCTTTTTTTTTTTGCTGTTTTGTTTTTAAAAAATATATTAGAGTTATTCAGTTAATGTATTGATTGTGGTTCTTTTTTCTCTTTAATGTATATGTTTATTACCATAAGTTATCCTCTGAGCATTACTTCTGCAGTATTCCAAATATGCTGCTATGCTGTGCTGTCATTCTCTATTGATTCTAGTAATTTCATTTTTTATCTCTTTTATTACCCAAGCATTTTTATGCAGGATGTCATTCGAGCTTCTCTTCTTTTTCTTCATGACTTTCCTTTGATTTATTTCCAATTTTAAAGAATATTTATCTGAGAAAAAGTTTTGTAATATTTGATTATCTTAAAAATTATACTGAGGTTCAGTTTGTGACCTAACACATGAACTCTTCTAGACAATATCCTATATGCACTGGAAAAAATGTATATGGTGTTGTTTTGACCCCAAAACAACATATAATATTCTTTATAAATCTTTGAGATTTAGTTGATCAACTATTCTGGTGGCATCTTCTGTATTTTTTAAGTTTTTTTCTAGTTGTTTTGTCCTTCAATGAAAGTGGCATATTTAATAGTGTAAATCAGAGTTGTATTCTTTCATTATTCCTATTCAAACTGTATATTAAGCAAATAATATGAGAAACTGGAGAATATGAAGAAGAACATGGCATTACAGTTGGAAAATGTCCTAATAACAACCTACAATATGAAGATGATACAACCTTGTTTGTTGAAAATTAATAGTACCTGAAACACTTAGTAATGAAGAGTAAAGACTACAACTTTTGGTAAGGACTGCACCGCAATATAGAGAAAAGAAAATCCCTCACAACTGAGCCAATAAACAACATCATGAGGAGAGAAAACATTGGGATTGTCAAGGCTTTCATTTTGTTTTGATCTGCAATTCACACTTACGGAAGCAGCAATCAAAATCAGATGATGTTTTGCATTGGAAAAATCTACACAAAACCACTTAATTTTTTTTTATGTTAGTGGCAACTGAAAGACTTATTTGTGTGACCTAATCCATAGAATTTCCGATCACATCATATGCATATGGAGACTGGATAATGAAAATGGGAAACCAAAGTTTTGATGAATCTTAATTATGGTCTAGTTGAAGATTATTGAAAATACTGTGGACTACCAGAAGAACAGCAAAAAAAAAAAAATCTATCTCTGAGGAAGGACAGCCAAAATGCTCCTTTAAAGGGAGAATGACAAGGTTCCATGTTTGGACAGGTTACTGGGAAAGACTAGTCATTTACCATCAGAATTGGTAAAGGAGAAGGTCAGTGAGAAGGATGAAAGTCAGGGGGGATAAAAAAAAGAAAGAACAAGATGAAGGATTTCAACTCTATAGACTGGCACAGTGGCTGCCACAATAGGCCCAAGCATGACAGTCGTGATGAGGATGGCATAGGAGCAGGCCATGCTTTGTTTTGCTGTCCGTGGGATCTCTTTGAGTCACTGTTCAGTTTCACCAAAGAATGCCCACACTAGCATTGTGGAGTGTCAGCTGTTGTTTTGTTTATTCTTTCCAGCTGTGTTTATTTAATTTCTGTATTTTTAAGGAATTTTGGAGGCACACAAGGGGGTACCCCCCCCCCCCAAAATGGAATCGTGCTGCGTTTTGAGTGGAGTTTTCACAGTATGCATTTTTCCTGCTAGGCAAGCATCCAGCAGTTTGCTCTGAGTTAGTGCACCAACTTCCCCAAAAGGCAAACATGTCAGCTCCTAGTGCATTTGGGGTTTGTGCCATCAGGTCAGGATGTTGATCAAGCTTCCTATTTAGAGCTTCTGAAAGGATTCTGTAACAATGTGTGAAAAAAAAACAGCCTTTTTTTATGGGGCCTGGGTTTTGCCACCACAACATTGCGCTGGCTCATGCAGCCATGGCAGGGCCCATTTTTGCCCCAAATCAACATGCCTGTCTTACCTCACACACCTAACTTGCCTGAGCTTGCTCAGTGTGACTTCCTTTTGTTTCCACAAATGAAGAGGGACATGAAATGACAGCAATTGGCGACCCAGAAGAGGTGAAGAAAATAACAAGAGAGGTGCTGTCAGCTATCCAAGGAGATGAGCTTGGAAAATGTTTCCAAGACTGGAATTGCAGATTTGACAAATGTATTAAGTGTAATGGAAAGTATATAGAAGGTGATGAAATTGTTCTGTAAAAAAAAAATTTAAATACATACTTTGGGAAAAATTGACTTTGAGGAGTATTCTCTCATATTTATTATGTCTTGCTAGATTAACACTTTAATAATTATATTATTTCATGCTTCCATTCATTTTTTTCTTAAAGTCTAAAATATTATGAAGTAGCAGTGCCACTCTCTACCTCTTTGGGTTGCCACTTGCCTTTTATATATTTTCTCATCATTTGATTTTCAGCTTCCGTTTTCATTGTATCTATGAGAGTGTCTTTTGATGGGTCATATTTTCTTACCCATTCCACTGCCCTTTTTCTCTTGACTGATATGAATTTTCTGCTCTCTCTTTGGAGTGTGTGTATGTGTGTGTGGTTTTGATGATTTCTTTATTCCATATATGTTTCTGTGCTGTGTTCATTGTGTTTACAACTAATCCTACCATTTCTTCTGTTATTGTTTTAGTGTTTCCTGAAGATTTCTCATTTCTTTGCTTGCTGAAAATGTTTTTCAGTTTCTTACAGGTTAACCTGTAATTTACTGCTATTTTTTCAGCTTTACAACAGTCAATGTTACTTTTATATCACTTTGACTTCCCCTGCAGTTGGAAGTTTTGTAACTATATCATTTGTTCTCTCCATTTTGCTTTATAGTCATCATCTACAAATTGACATTTCTTATTTCCTATTTGGGGGACTATAGGTTTACTGTTTGTACTTCTACATTGGGTGATATTGGGCAACCATTATTATGTGTCTTAATCACTAGTTATTGTCTGCCACTGTTGGTTTTCTTTCGGAAAAACTCTCCTAGCAGTTCACTTTTTTACAAAGTGCTTTAATGTGCTAGTCTGAGTAGACTAGAGAAACAATTCATAGACACACATATGGATATAAGGGGTAAGGTTTATGTACAAGAGGAATGGAACACTGAGAAAGCATACCAACCCAGTCCAGCTCAAAGTCTTAAGTCCAATATTAGCCCATATGCCTGATACCAGTCTCTAAAGTCTCCTTCTGACTCATGAAGTCACAGGCCAGTGGGTGCAGAATTCTGGCGCTGGTAGGGATCTCCCATGGCTCCTAGTTTCCAGGGCTCAGGGTCCATCAACAGAATTCAGTGGTGGTAGAAGCAACTCAACAATGGCAGGGGTTTCCATGTGGCTTCTCCAGCCTCAGAGGTCTGGGTCCATCAGGATAAGGCCAAATGGATTCTCCTCCGGCAACTTCAGCTCCTGGGACGCTGCCATCTTGTCTTATCCATAGTTCTTCATCCCAGAGACTGACCCCCAACAACTGGTGAGATGGCCTCTCATCTCCATAAGGGAAATATTGTGAGATTTCCCAGAAGTCTCAGGAGAAAGCCATGCCCCACAGAGGCCTCATTGGCTACCTAATGGCTATCTTCAGGCTAGACTCCACTCTTCCAACTCTATCATGAAATTGACATAAGCACATGACCACCACAATTAATTTCTCTTTATTTGAGAATATACTAATTTCACTGCAGTGTTTGAGGGACAATTTTTCTGCATATATAATGCTTGCTTTACATTATATACCGCTGGGACAGTACTGCAGTGTGTGTTTTGTGATACTAGAAGCTGCCAAATTCAGAGGAGCAGGGATAGGTGCTACTGAGGTGACAGGAAGGTGCAGGGCTGCCTCTCCCCTGTTTCAAAACAAATCCATGAGGCAAAAGATAGAGAACAAAAAATTTTAAAAATGTTAAAGCATGCAGTGGGAGAAAAGAGAATACTTAAAATGAAAGCAAGGAGGAAAATGGAATGACTGCCAAACACAGCTGCAGTGGAAACATGGATCTCACTCCACTGAAGTTCACATTTTTGCCTAAGAAGCATCAGAGTGGGCACTGCTGATGTGAATATGTGGGGTACAGGGGTACCTCCTATGAACAGCAATGAAAAGAAAAAGAACAAGTGCGGGACATGCTAATTAAAGAGAGGCATTAAAAGGAAGGAGGTGGGGAAGGGAAAGAAGAAAAAAAGAGAATACAAAAAAGTAGACCAGTACCGGGAAAAGTACTTATCTCTAAATGCAACTGGAGCAGGAACCCAGTGCTCATTCCATGAGAGTACACATGGCTGACTCTTCTAATCAAGGAGTCAGGTGCAGGAAGCATCCATTCTGAAGGAACAAAAACAAATGAGGGAAAAGATAGGAAAATAATAGATAGCAAAATAAAAAGGGGAGCAATGATTGGGAAGGACTGGAAAACATGAAAAATAAATAAATGTAGGCATAGCAGTGGCAAGGACGTGTGCTCCTGGGTACTAGAAGTTTATGCAAGTTTAAGGGGGCTGTGACACCTCTCTGATCACTGGTCACTTTCATGAGTGGTGATGTATTCCTGTGTGAGTGGAACCTATTTTCTGTTTCTCGACCTAATTAAAATGATGCCTGCCAATCCTAGGAGACATCAATAGGTTGTCAACCTTGGATTCATTTGACTTTCCATCCACCAACTTGTAGTATTCCTGCTTCAACTTGCTGCTTCCTGGTTTGTTGGGTCCATAAACTACATAAGTCAGAAGAAGCCTCCAGGTTAACATCTGACCCATGTACTTAAACTAGCCTGCACTGATCTGTTCATATAATTGAGGGGGGGAAATGCTTTGTTTCTTCTTTTGTTTTTTAATCACCTGGTATACATGTTAAAGTTGGAAATTCAATGACGATCAAAGAAGAATAAACACATTTGAACTGTGGCACTGGCAAAGAATAGCAAAAGTATCATGAAATGTTAAAAAAAAAGCAAATATGCCTTGGAAACACAGAAATAATGGGTCTTAAAAACAAGGATGTGGGATTTCATCTGATGGACCTTTAAAATGTTATTAGAATAGACAAGTACCTCCAAAAACTAGCACGCTTGAAAATGTAGAAGGGCAATGAAAAAGAGGAAGGTCCTCAACCAGATGGATTCAACATTAGACTCAAATATAAGAACAATTGGGTGGATAAAGCAGAAGCAAGATGTGTTTCAATTTACACTGTTATACATAGGACCACTCTGCGTGGAACCAATATGCTGGCACCTCATAACACCAGCAATTGACTGAGTCATTTTTCTTGATAGAAATGTCCCTCTTTATATATCTAGATAAGCATCCCTGCTTTGGTTTCTCTAGAGAGCATAGCCTAATGCAGTGCATTCAACCCAACTCATGGCATTATTAATTGTCTCATGTGAAGGCTGCACACGAAGGAGAAAGACTGATGAAGAGTCAGTTTATTTGAATCTTTGTATTAGTTACAAACTTTGAAGGTTTGTAGACTGCCAGATAGAGTGACAAAGTAGCTGCAACAAACATAACCGCACTTTGGGAGATAGTGCAGAAACAGGCAGTGTTTTGTTTTGTTTCAAGTAGAATCCTAAGAACTAGAAGTGACACTTACCAAAACCTTTCAGGAGCAAACTGCCAGGCCTTTCTTTCAAAGTTCCTCTCAATAGATGCAAAATACCAATCATTCGGGAAGTTGTCCACTGAAAACTATTGGTGGCCCCAAATCCAATCAACCTCCCTTCTGTCAAGTCAAATAAGACTCCTACTATCCCCATAAGACAGAGCAGAACTCCCTGATCTGGTTTCTGTAGCTATAAATGCTTACACATTGTTCTCCGCTGAAACTTCTGATAGGTTCAAATCACATATCTTTCGGCTGGCAGCTAAGCTCTTTCTCTACTGTGCCACCAAAGCTCCTCAGGTGCTGCGCAGGAACTCCATCAGAAGCATAAAAAACACAGGATGCTTTAGTGTGTTGAGGGGAGAGTGTAGTGGGAATAAGAGAACAAAATAGTCATCTAGGAAAGCCTATCATTGCCTCTCAACCCCCTAGCCTCACAACTACGCTTTCCAAGGACCCTTTCTTTATTCATATTTTGTAGATGAGGAGGCAAAAACTTGGAGTAGCTAAGTAATTTGTCCCAGAACAAAAATAAGTTATTGATAGAGCTAGACATTTCATTCAGGCCATTAGACTCCATCTTGGCATGTAAACTTTTAGATTAAAGAAAGATCTGGAATAAACTGGAATAAATATAGCTCTGGGAATAAAACAAAAAAATCATGTACACTAAAATTTGTCATCTTCTGACTCCATGAGAAGTTTCTTCACAATTCACACCTTCAACAAATAGTTTTTGGACCCTAACTATGTGCCAGGTACTAGAACAACAGTGATGGGCAGGAGAAGTACTTAATCCTACCATATGGCTTTTACACTCCAGTTGGGCAAGAGAGGCAATGGGTAGACACACACACACACACACATTGATGTTGTTCAATGTTGGGAAGCAAAATAGAATATAAGGGTCAAATTATTTAGTAGAGAGAAGAAAGGACTTGCTAAGAAGGAGGTACTGCAGAAAACTGTAGAGGGCAAAAGTTCTGCTCACTTATTATCTAATTCTTAACACAGTGCTACCCAGAGTAAATAGGTTTTCCAGTTGTTATGTCACATATGATGATCCATCAAAGCTGGCGGTAGAGGCAGTAGGTTCTGTTTTCAGAACCTGTTTTGGGGGATGTAGTCTATTAAACATCTGAATCTCCAGCATGTGACCCAAGGGTTAGTAAACAGTAGCCATTCAATACACAGAGGCTGCAATAATGGACTCAAACCTAAGCACGATTCTAAGGATGGTGAAGGGCAAGGCTGCCTTTCTTTAGGTGTGCATGTTTGCTGTGAGTCAGAGACGACTTGGTTTGTAACAACAGTATAAGAAAAATGTGATTATTCATGGTAAGTATTTCCTCTGTCAACACAGAACAGTGGTATTTTTGAAAACTGTGTACTCTGTGTACTGTGTGCTGTTAGCTATAAGTCCTGGTAGAACCTGTAAATGAACACTTATGAACAGGTCCCTCCTCCATAGATGAGGCTATCCACTCCCCCAACGACTTACTGTCTTGAAAACCCTGTGCAGGGTCACTATGAATTGGAGCAGAGCTAGCGCCAGCATGTTTGAGTTTTGGGGTTTGAAAGATGGCTTGATTAGTTGCCCTA
Organism: Nesogale talazaci; assembly: GCA_004026705.1. NCBI lineage: Eukaryota > Metazoa > Chordata > Mammalia > Afrosoricida > Tenrecidae > Nesogale > Nesogale talazaci. Next base: position 95,367 of record PVJH01004937.1, on the reverse strand, counting down.
GATTTTTAAGACGGTAGAGCTCATTACAACGTGTTGTAGTCATTCATTTACACTCTCTCTTACACCTGCTTTGAATCTGTGGTGCACATGTAATGAGAACATTTTTTCACTTTATGAAAATGAGTCCCATTGCATTATTTCCATGCCTCGTCAATATCCTCCAACAGAACAGTTGTCATTAGTAAGTCTAAAGGAAATGTACTTCTATCAACACCTGGCACACATATAGTTTTATTCTTCCCATAATTCCTTATTAGTCTATTCATTTTTATTATATTATCTCATTCAATTCTCGTGATACGCTTATGAGATAGATGCTATTACTATCCCCATTTTACAGATGGAGCAATGGCAATAAACTGACCCAGGGAAGCTCAACAGCAGGAGAGGGCCGGGCCTTGGGCCTTTGAGTCTTCCCCACCTTTGTAAATGGCACCACCATCTGTGCTGTAACAAGAATCCAAAGTCTGAGAATCATGCTTGCTATCTCCATGTCTCTCACTGTTTATATCCAGCCTATCAGCAAGCTTTAATAGTTTGGACAGGTATTTCCACACCATCCACTCTTCATTATTGTAGCTCTTCTGCCACGAACTCATTTCAAGCCATGGTCATTTCTCACTTAAAAGGTCTTCTTACTTTCATACTCAAACCTCATGCCCAACCTAAAGGAACTTAGGGAGACACTAAAAAAAAAAAAAACAAAAAAACAAAAAAACAACTGATGCACATCAAGTCATCCCTGTGCTTAATTTAAAGAGATTTCCATTGAAATCTAGGAAATTCAGTCTCTGTCACCATTACCCTGGTCTCCCTTTCCTTGAAGACAATGCTGTAGCCAGCTGGCTACTTTTTATTTCTTTGATTAAGGATCTGAATATATGTTCTTCACACATTCTCTCTAGTTCTTCTTGTAGTTGACCTTCTCCTGTTTCCATATCAGAAAAGTATCTACAGAGAAGTATCACAGTCCATTCTCTCTATTATCATCTCAATTACTGCCCTGATAAAGCTATCTCATCAGTTTCTCTCTGTAATGTGTTTAGTAGATTCCATGAGAACCAAGATTTGGTGTATTGGCCAAATGGTCAGAAACTAGGAGGATCTTAGTGAACACTTGTGGTATAAATGAATAAATCAAAGCCATGATTGAAATAAAACATTAATTTTGGTTCCATGTATTAGTATATCTTTCTTTTCCATAAGATGCCTGATGAATTTTCCTGATACGTTTGCACTTTTAAATGTAGGTGCATATAAATAAGTCTTCTAGCACTTCTTTTTAGCTTACAGAACATAGCAAGCCTTCATTTCTCTTACTGTCTGAATAAGATTTCATGGCATATATGAGGACGCACCTGAAAAATACTGGAAAAAAAGTGTCCTGGTCAGAGCTTTTACAATACACATTTATCCCACTACGTAAGCATCCAGCAATTCACTCTGAAATAATGAGTTAATTGGCATCACCTGGAGAAGTTCTCCCTGGTCATTATGGTTTTGTTTTTTTTTTGTACAAGCCTTGGTTTGGGGCATTTGTTTGGATTTTTTTGATGGTTGATTTAAAAGAACAACGTTTGGCTGTGAAATTTTGTTTCCCGGTCAGGAAAAATGTGGCAGAAACTGTTGCGATGTTGAACACAGCTCATAAAGACAGTGTTATGGGAAAAATGCATGTGTACCAGTCGTTTTCTCTTTCAAAACAGATGGAATGTTGATTGTTGACAAATCTCATTCTGAAGAACTGTTGCGATGTTGAACACAGCTCATAAAGACAGTGTTATGGGAAAAATGCATGTGTACAAGTCGTTTTCTCTTTCAACACAAATGGAATGTTGATTGTTGACAAATCTCATTCTGAAGGTATTTGAACTTCCTAAATGGACAAGACCTCAACGTGTAGAGCGCATTTGGACTTCATTCCACCAGGTCAGACTGTTAATCAAAATTTCTATTTAGAGGTTCTGAAAAGATAGCCTCACTGTCTGCAACAAAAAGGACTTGAGTTGTGGAAGACAGGGGACCAGTTTTGCCACCACAACCCAGCATGCAGCCATCTCAGTGCACCCATTTTTGGTAACAAAAACAACAAACAAAAAACACCATGCTTCTCTTGCCTGAGCCACCTTACTCACCTACTCTCACTGTGTGACTTCTGTTTGTTTCCAAAAATGGCATAGAAGAGGTGAGTAGAAATGAATGTATTAAGTGTAACGGAGCGTACTTGTTTTGTAAAAAACTTAAATGTATAGCTTTGGAAATAATAATTATAGTTCCAGTTTTTTAGGGTATGCCCTCCCATTTCTTGATTCATCTGCTGATTTAGATTATTTCTACTTTTTGACGATTGTGAATAGTGCTGCAATGAGAATTATTATCTTTGCTTTCAAGTCTTTGGGGAATTGCTGAGTCATATGATAGTTCTATTTTTAGTGTTTTTGAGAAACAATATTGTCCAAATAACTGTATCATTTTACATTCCCATCAGCAATGGATAAGAGTTCCAATATCCCCACATCCTTGCAGACATTTGTAATTTTCTGTTGTTGATTGTTAACTACCCCAATAGGTATACCAATAGGTATAAAATGGTGTCATTGTAGTTTCGATTTGCATTTCTCAGATGGCTCAGGCTGCTGAGTATCTTTTCCTGTGTCTGATGGCCATTTGAATGACAACTTTGGCAAAATGTACATTCTATGATTACATTATTTGTTTTTTGGTTCTTAAGCTGCTGAGATTTTATATGTATTTTTAGTAGACACCGATGAGGTACATGGCTTCAAAAGATATACTCTCCATAGTAGATTGCATTTTCATTTTGGGGAAAGTTTTATATGAAAAAAGGTTTTATTTTTACTAGGTTCCATGTGTTCCCTCTTTTGCAATTTTTGCTTTTGTTATTGCATTAGATAATCCATAGTTCAAAATCTTACTCCTGGCATTTTAAAAAAGAATTTGTTGTTTACATCTTTAAGTTCTAAATCCATTTTGAATTTGCTTTGGTATAGAGTGTGAACCTTGTATACAGTTTCCTTATACTGTATGTGGAAATTCAATTTTCCCAGCACCATTTATTGAAGAGATTCTTCTTTCTCCATCAAGTAGATTCAGTATTCTTGCCAAGTTGATCAGTATAGCTACAGAGCATTTTTTCATCTTGGAATGTGAATCCTCCTACATTTTTTTTTCTCCTTTCAACATTGCTTGAACTACCCTGAGCCTATTGCCATTCCATATAGCTGAGGATTTTGTTTTTCATTTCTGTACAGAGGGCTGTTGGAATTTTGAATGAGGTTGCATTGATTTTATAGATTGTTTTAGATGCCATTAACATTTTAATACTATTGAGTCTTTGGACCCATATACACCGAACATCTTTCACTTACTTAATTCTTTAACTTCTTTCAGCAGTGTTTTATATTTTCTGTTGTATACATTGTTCAATTTCTGATGAAATTTATTTATTTATTTATTTATTTTTTGGGGGGGCATCACTGCTCTCCAGTGGTGGGAGTAGGAGGCCCAGCCCCACTGCTGGAATTGAACCTCCGTCCCAGTGGGCCGCAGTTCCGCGTACAACCATTACGCCACTGGGGCTCAGCCCCCTGATTAAATTTATTCAGGGATATTTTATTACCATAGTTTTCATTGCAAATGGAATCACTTCTGTAATTGCCCTTTCAAGTTTCTTATTACTCACGTATAGAAGAAACCCAACTGATTTTTTATTCGTTGATCTTGTACTCTGCAACATCAGTGTAGTCCTCTGTAAGCCATAGAATCTTCCTTATAGATAGTTTGCAATTTTCCGCATGGAATCGTGTAATCTGTAAACAGAGATCATTGTACTTCATTTCAAATCTGGATACCTTTCATTTCTTTCTCTTGTCTTCTGGTGTAGTGATTACGCATTGGACTGCTAACTGAGATATCAGCAGTTTGAAAGTACCAACCTTAGCACAGAAAAAGATGAGTTTTCTACTCCCATAGAGAATTACAATCTCAGAAACTTAAGTGGGCAGTTCTAAGCTGTCCTATATAGTCCCTATAATTGGTCACCAACTCAATGGCAGTGAGGTTTTTTTTGGTTCTTTGTTTCATTTTTGTTTTTAGTCTAACTGGGACTTTCTAACACGATCCTGAATAAAAATTGTGAGAGCAGGCACCCTTGTCTTGTTCCTGATTTCAAAGGCAAAACTCTCAATTTTTCTCCAGTAAGTATAATGTTGACTACTGGCCATTTATATGTTCCAAATTACACTGGGGAACTTCTTTTCTTTCTTTTTTTTTTTTTGGGGGGGGGAGCATCACTGCCTGTGATGGTCGTGGGCGCTACTCAGTGCTGCTCCTGAGAGCTGCCGCTGGATTTGAACCGCCAAGCTTACGCCGCCGGGGCTCAGCCCCTGGGGAATTTCTTTTGTATTCCATTCTTCTTAGGGACTTTCATTAAGAAAAAGTATTGGCCTTTATGGAATGGTTTTTCTGCATGCATTGAGTTAATTAAGGCTTTTCACTGCTAAATGAAACACAGGTGCTTTGAACCCACCAGAAGCTTCTTGGAAAAAAGATGTGACAGTCTGCTTTCCTAAAGGTTACAGTCTTAGAAAGTGGTGACACTGAACAGGTGGAGGGATGGTGGAGTAGAAAGGGGGAATAAATTTCTCGGATCTACACGTGACCTCCTCTCGGGTGTGGACAACTGGGGTGGGGGGGCGAGGAGTGAGTGAAGTGGCACATTAGACAGTGTAAAATATGAAGAGGTAATAACAATTTGTAAGTTATTAGAAGTTCATGGGGGGAGGAGAAGGGAGAAGGGGAAATATGGGGAGTTGGAATGAAAAAAATAAAGAACTAGAGGAAAGAGGGGAAGAGGAGCTTATGCTGGAGGGGTTCAAGTAGATAACGTAGATGAATGTGGCAACATGTGTACAAATATGCTTAATATGAATGATGTATTAAATGTTGTAAGAGCCCCCAATAAAATCTATATTTAAAAAAAAAGAAGGGAGATAGAGGACTTTTGTTCTGTCTTTTAGGTTCATTCTGAGTTAAAATCAAGGAGATAACAGTGGATTATTATAGAGACGATCATATGGTTCTTTGTCTTAGTTCTACTATGTGTGGCATATTACACAAATGACTTTTCTAATGTTGAATCATCTTTCCATTCCTGAAACAAATCCCACCTGGTTGTGTTGTAGAACTCTTTTAATATGACCTTGAATTCTGGTTGGTATTATTGTGTTGAGCAATTTTATTTTAAATTTGCAAGGGATATTGTGCTACAGGTTTTCTTGGATTTGTGATGTCATTGTTTCATTTTCATTTGCTTAATAGAATTTATTAGGGGATATTTCTTTCTGCTCTAGTTTTTGGAAGAATTTAAGTAGGATTGATGTCTTGTCATCTCTAGTAGCATTACCTCATGAAGCCATGTGGTCCAAGTTTGTTTGATTTGCTATTGTTGTGAAGTTCTTAATCATCAGACCAATGCCTTCATGTCGATTTATTGATGTTTTCTGTTTACTCTTGAGTCAACTGCAGTAGGTTGTGTGTTTCCAAGAATTTTTCTACTTCATCTATACTTTCTATTTCTTGACACACAATTGTTCATAATGATATTGCATCATAATATTCTTTATTTCCATCAACTCAACTTTAACATCTCCTCTTCCCCACTCCTCTTTGATTCTATGACTCACTGCTTTCTTTTTTCCTTGTAAGTTCACTGAAGATTTGTCAATTTTATTCATTGTTTCTGAAGAATCAAATTCTGGTGTGTTGATTTTCTTCATTCAATTTGATAGATTTCTGATCTAGTCTGCTATTTCATTTCTTCTAGTAGGTTTAGGATTAGTTTCTTCTTGTTTTTAGTTCCTCAAGTTGTAGAGTAAAGCTATTGATTTGAGCACGTTTGTTCTTTTTTTTTCCCTGTAGGCATTTATTGCTATATGTTTCCTTTTGCATTCACAGAATCCAATAACTTTTACAGTGCTGTTCTTTCATCTTCATTTGAGTCTTAAGAAATTTGTGATTTCTTCCTTATTAGAAGTTTAGTAATGTGTTGTTTAATTTCTATATATTTGTGTATCTTCAGACTTTTTTCTGTTAAAGAGTTCTAGCTATATTTCATTGTGGTTAAAGAAACCATTGGGTATGATTTCAATATTATTCATTTTACCAAGACTCACTTTGCAACGTAACATGTGACAATCAGTGATTCATAAGTTACTGAATGAATATATGCCTCTTACTTTTGCCCTCAAAGATTTTTCTCTTTTTTCCCTTTCTTTTTATAACCAGGTTCACTTTGTGTGTGATCATCCACTCATTCTCTTTTGTAATGTGTCCTAATTTCCTTTGGTATTTTTTTTCAAGATGATATTATTCTTATCCAAGCCCTGGAGAGTACTGGTTACTTGTTGGACTGCTTTCTGCATGGTCGCCAGTTTGAAACCAGCAGCAGCCCCAACGGAGAAAGACTGGGCTTTCTGCTCTCGTAAGGAGTTTCGGTCTCAGGAACCCAGTTAGCATTGATTCCAAGGCAGTGGGGTTCTACTCGACACAGAAAAGCCCTGCAATGGGTATTCTCCAACTGCGGTAAACTTCTTTTGATCGTAGACTAGTCCCGGGAGAAGAACATCATGCTTGGTACAGTAGAGGGGGAGCAAAAAAGAGGAAGTTCTTCAGAAGATGGATTGACACAGTGTCTGCAACATGGGCTCGAGCAAAAGAACAATGACGAGGATAGTGAAGGACTGGGTAGTGTTTCCTTCTGTGGTATATAGGGCTGTAGGTTCGTTGTGAGTCAGGACTGATTCTATGGCATCCACCACCACCACCATTTTCTTTCAATCATATAAAAAAGAATATATATATATATATATATATATATTCTTTTATTAAACAGATGCTTACATGAGGGAAATTGTAAAGGAAAATATCTTAACAGCTAAATCTGCAATTTATAGGACTAGAAAATAAGAGGAAACTAAGCCTAAATCGATGAGGAGAAAAGAAATGACAAACATGAGAGTATAAATCATTCAATATACAGAGGAGACAGCATGGGACTTCATGAGTGCAACATTCATAAGGGAAGCCCCTGGCAGTGAGCACTTCACTTTAGTCATATTCCATTGACTAGCCCTCAGACACATGACCACTACTAGTGATGTAGTTGTGCATCCCGGAAATGAGTTTGGGGGATCAGCTGGTATGTCCCTGTAAACTAGAATTTAATGTTTATGTTGCTGCTGCTGCTGCTGCTGCTATTGTTAGTTGCCTTGGAGTCAATTGAAACTCATGATGTCATGTGTGAAAAAATGTAATTGCTCCATAAAGATTGCAAGGCTTTGATCCTTCAGAAGCATATGGGTAGGCCATTCTTTCTAACTGCCATAAGGTTGGTTTGAACTGCCAACCTTTTGGCTAGTAATCATGCTAGCATCTTAAATGCCATCTAGGCATTTTAGGAACTTGATTTAATACTCATCAAAACAAATGGTGAGGCTAAATAAGGTAAACAGACAACACATTTTTGTCACTGTTGTTACTTAGGAAACAGCAGCTCAGGACAAAAAATAAAATGCAAAAGCAAACATCAGAATTATTTTTCTGTAAGTCCAGAATTTAGATCCAGGTGACTTTAACACCAACTTTTTCTCAAGGAATCACAATTCTCATTGGCTTATGTTTTTCCTCAAGGAAGAAAAGTACCCAACTCTGGAGTTCATAAAATAGCCAGGCGAACAGTTGATAGATACCAGACTTCTTTGAAGTAATACCTTGGTGGTCATGTAGGATGAACAAGAATTACATTAGCAATCTTGTATACTCCCTCATCTCCAAGCACTTTCGTGAGAAGAACTTTGATTTTACTTCTTCAAAAAAAATGCTACTTTTTAATTCTACTGAATGGAACTTTTGGGATATAGTTCATCAAAACCTTTTCAGCTCAACTAATCTAATACTATTTGCTCAATTAGAAATTCACTTAGTGATTATATTATTTAAAAGTTACCACTTTGTGACAGTCATATACTTATAGTCAATTTCACGATTGTGATGTAGGGGTGAAATCTAGCCTGTTAATCTGGAGATAGCCATTGAGTAGCCAATGAGGCCTCTGTGTGGGCATGGCTTTCTCCTGAGACTTCTGGGAAATCTTGCAATATTTCCCTCAACAAGATGAGAGGCCATCTCCCCAGTTATTGGAAGTTAGTCTTTGAGATGATGAAGTACGAACAAGACAAGATGGCAGCATCTGAGACGCTGAAGGAGCCAGAAGAGAAGCCACACGCCCTCAGCCTGATGGAACCAGATCTCTGAAGCTGGATAAGCCACATGATAAGCCAGCGCTGAGTTGCTTCTACCACTACTGGATGCTGTTGATGGACCCTGAGCCCTGGAAGTAAGGAGTCATGGGGAGACCCCTGCTGGGGCCGAACTCTTCACCCACTGGCCTGTGACTTCATGAGTCAGAAGGAGGCTTTATTGACTGGTATCGAGCATATGGGCTAATATCGGACTTATGACTTTGAACTGGACTGAGTTGGTATGCTTTCTCAATGTTCCATTCCACTTGTATATAAACCTTACCCTTATATCCATTTGTGTGTCTATGATTTTGTTTCTCTAGTCTACTTGGACTAGCACAACTTTTGAATGTGATACATTCATTTTTACATCCTATTCTTTCTATCCCTTAAAACAGATTTCAAAGAAATGTTTTTTTATCAGTGTCACCAACAACTACTTAAAGTTTTGAAAGTAGACAAAAATATAAGACAGCGCCAGCACCAATCTTCCATAAAATATGGAAATTTGATAAGTACACACACATGCACCAGATTCAAAATTAAACTGGAATGGTCTTAAACATATCCCTTAAATTCTTAAAAATGCCATAAAGATGAAAATGGATAGCATATTTGATTACATTTCAAAAACTCAGAAGGGAGTGTGAGTGTCTATGACTTGGACACTGATGAGTTGCTCACTGAATGAAATGGGTTTAAATAAACTGACTTTCAGTAAAGTCAGCAGATCATCTCAATTAACCCTTATTTGAAGGTGTCCTTTTCACCAGTCATTCTATTTTATTCTCTCAGGTTCTCTAATATTAGCTTGGACATTCAGCTTCATCTACCACCCAATTCTATTGAGAATTCCACCATATATCTTGAGTCTACTAGTCTTTAGAGCATGTGTCTGCTTATTTGTAACTGGCATGCTTGACAAAGGACAAGAGGGCAGTGTGCTGGAGTCACTGCTGACATATTGAACTCACCCTTTTTTTCCCCAATAAGGGATGGAATAAGATCCACTCTGTGTTACTTCATTTTGTTAAAGGACCAACACATTCCCTTTTTTGGAAACTTTCTCAGAATGTGCTCAGTGAGACTCCCAGGACTTAGTCCACAGATGTTTCATTTATTTACACCGAATGCCTTTAGGAGTTCTGCTTCATGATAATAGGTTCTTTTATTTGTAGATTTTCAAACCTGATCTGAGTTCTATATTTGTAAACCTATCTTCACTCTTAATCTTCCTGCATAGATGTCTCATCAAGATTTCAAATTTAAATACCCAAAAGTAAACTCAAGTATCCAAATGATGATTTTCTGAGAATTCTTATCTCACAACATGGAAACTCTATTCTTCCTTTTATGGAGGGCAGGAACCTCAAAGCAATCATTGGGATTCTTTCATACCTTGATTCCAATCTACTAGCAAATTTTGTTGAGGGCTCACATATATCACCAAATCTCATCACATTTACCTTTTTCCAAATTACCTTCACATCTCCCTTTAATTCCGTAGCGTCCTAATTAGTTTTCCAAAGCAATGAAAATGATCCTTTAAATGTGTATGTCTGCCATGTCTCTCCCCTTCTTAAACTTATGAATGGGCTCTTGTCTTATTTTTTTTGTTAGGGACCATTCAGTCAGAAGAGCCTTGATGGCTCCTAACACCACTAATAAACATTGACCCCCCAAATACTCCACCAGCTAGCTACTTCTTCAGCTTCCACACACAGGTATGTGTGTGGCTTTCTTTTGTAATTCTGCATTTCTATTCTGATGTTGCTTTTGACATTCGTGAACCTCAGTCCCTTCAGCTTGTTTACTTTTCTTTTCAGTATGTAATTCCACCAAGTAGAAAGTTGAATACTGTCAAGTTGGCCCCAAGCTTGCATAACAGAATATGACTTGTGATTCATGGAGTTTTCATTGGGTAATTTTAAGCAGGGTCAGAAGCTGATAGCCAGACTCTTACCTAGTAAAACCAATCAATCAATCTATCTACCTGCTTTTCTATCTGTCATCTATCTGTTTGTCATCTGTGTAAAAAGAGTCCTGAAATGAATTGTGTTATATGATTCCTTAGATTTCTTTAAGCTATGTTACTTTGAACTGATTGATTACTATCCCTTAGGTTATATGGTTAGCAGTAGTTATAATAGCACAGATTTTTTTTTTTTTGGTAAAGATCAAATGTATTTATTCTTGTCAAACACTTGGACAAGTACTTGACATATAGTAAAAATATTGAGATAAAGCATTACTAGTCTGAGTGCTAGCTGTAATCCGGAATCTTCCAAAGAGACTGTGAATTCTTTGATGACAGTGATGATAGAATACTGATCTTTATATCCAAGACTTAGCAGAGAATCTAGCACACAGTGAGTAATCAGAAATTGTTTAGGAAATGAGTAAGTCTATGCTGGGTGATGTCCTAACCCCTTTAATGCTCTGTAGGCCCTGGTTTGGAATAATAAGGAGAATTTTGTCCTTACTTTCCCCAAACGCATTGTAGAAGCACACAACAACCCAAATTTTAAACAACCCAGATTTTAAAAACTTAAATGTGTTGAGAACTATGTTGTCGTATGGAATCAGGATGATGACATCACAAATAACTTTTGGAAGAAAAGGAACTCACACACTCAGTACACTCTGACAAGATAAACTGGTTTATAATAGCAAATCATCAACTGTAAAATATTTACAGATAATTCCTTCTCTTTTCCAAGGCGATAGTGGAATTGGGAACAGGTTGTTTGAGTAGTAAATACAGGTTGTAATTTCCCTTTTTGGGGCCTGGTTTCCTGCAACAACCTCGGGCTATAATATCGTCTATGTCATGCATGCACACAATTGTTTCTGCTTGTGCATCAGTTTTGATTGCAGGCTATTGAAGTTTGTGTGGTATGCTTTATGCATTTATGATCCAGAGTAAGAAGTTGTCTATTGATAAAGGAAGAAAACAGCAGGCGCAACCAGGCATGGCACTGGTTTCCTGACTGTATATCAGGAACCTGGATGGTGAATTGGTAACTTTTTTCCTTTCTCTGCCCAGAGGAAAGAAGAAAAAGGAAATGCCCTGTCTACCTGGAAGCACTTGTCCTCCCAGGTTTATCCCCTGACTTGTCCATCTTCCCCCACCTCAAACCCATGAGATTAATATAGGCCTGCCCTTGAGTTCAGCCCCTGAATTATTTCTCATCTACATGTAGATTTTAGTGTTACACCATGTGTGTATTCAGGCCAAAGCCTAAATATTTCTCCAGTCCCAATCTTGTTGGACTCATATTCACGATCTAATTGACATACCCATCTGAATGGCTATATGGCATTAAGCACCACCCCCCCCAAAAATGTCTATATTAGTTGCAACTGACACAATAGCAGCAAAGTGAGATAGAGCTTTTCAAACCTAGCATATCAGGAGTGGAGCTCCTGATCTTCTCCCCATGCCCACCCACGTTTCTTTCTCTTAACATCTCGCTCTACCGTTGTGAATAAAAGCTCCATGCTCCCAAGTTTGGGTGGTAGAAGTCACTGTTGATTCATAGTGACCTTTGTAGAACAGACAAAACAGTGCCCATATTGTGCCAACCTCACAAACATTGCTATGTGTAAACTTCCTGTTGGAGCCCTGTGTTAAATCATTTCCTTGAGTGCCTTTCTTTTTTTTTCAACCACCCTCTACTTTATACAGCAATAGACCTTATCCATGGACTAGTCGCTTCTGATTACATGGCCCAAGTATGTGGAATAAACTTTCCCTATTTTCATTTCTATGGAGGATTCTGAGTGACTGTAGTTCTAAGACAGATACATTCTTCTGGCAATCCATCATACATTCAATATTCTTCACTGACATCATTTTTCAACGGCATGAATCTTTCTTCACTCTTCCTTTGTCTGGTGTTCACATGCAAAGTTATTGAAAATGTCATGACTTTGGCCAGGTGCACTTAAATTCTTGAGGGGAAATCTCAGACCCAGAGAGAGCTTTTCCTCTTACACCCTACATAAAACTCATCAGAAATTTCTATTGGCTCTTTCTTTCAAATAAATCCCCAGCCTTCCCATTTCTTCACCCCAACTTTTATCCCTTATTTGACTGCTGCAATTGTTCCCTTGTAAGTTTCCTACTTTCTGTCCTCTCTGCAAATCAACTCCCAGGCCATCACTCTATTATTTTTATAATTAAAATCATTTTGTTGGGGGCTTATAGCTCGTTTTTCACAATACATAAATATACATATTGTGCCAAGCACCTTCACATGCCTGCTGCTATTATCATTCTCCAAATATTTGCTTTTCCACTTGAGCCCAGCTTCCCATCCTTTCTCCTCTGTCCCTGCTCCCCCTCCCCCAATAACCCTCAATACTTTATAAATTATTGTTAAAAACCCTCAATTCTTTCATATCTTACACTGCCCAACATTTCTCCTCACCCATTCCTCTGATGTCTGTCCTCCAGATAGGAGGTTATGTGTGGACCCTTGTAGTTGCCTCTGTCTCTCTACCCCACCTTTCTCCACCCATCCGGTAACTCCAATCTCACCACTGGCTCTGAGGGGCTCATCTGTCCTGAGTTCCCTGTATTTCCAGTTCCCATCTCTACCAGTGTACCTTCTCCAGTCCAGCTGGATTTGTAAGGTAGAGTTGGGGCCATGATATTTGGGGGAACTAAAGGAAAGTTATATGCTTCATTGCAACCTCGCTGTACCTAGGTGGCCCGATTCCTCCCAGTGATACCCCAGTAAGAGGGTGTCCAATTGTCCACAAGTGGGCCTTGGGTCTCCACCCTGTTCTATCTCTCATTCGTGGTGATTCTTATTCTTTGATGTTTGATATCTGCTCCCTTCGACCCCTCGTGAGCACACAGGCTGGTGTGCTTCTTCCATGAGGACTTTGCTGCTTCTGCACTAAACAATCACTCATTTATCTTCAAGCCTTTTAGACCCCAGACACTTTATCATTTGGTAGCTGGGCACCATTAGTTTCCTCCACTCTGTTTGCCTCTGTACTCATTTGTCTTCAGCGATCATATCAGGAGGGTACGCAAATATTTATATGATTTTTGTTCTTTGATGCCTGATACCTGATTCTTTCCATACCTCATGGTCACCCAGGCTGTTTTTTTTTTTAATGGTGGGTGCTGTTGCTTCTGAGCGAGATGGCTGCTTGTTTACTCTCCAGCCTTTAAGACACCAGACACTGTATCTTTTGATAGCTGGGCACCATCAGCTTTCCTCACCATTCTTGCTCACGCCTCCACATGTCCTCAGTGATCGCCTCGGGAAAGTGGGCACACGGTGATATCTTGTTGGATTTTTTTTTCCTGCTTGCTGCCTGTGACCTAATCTTTCCAACACCTCGTGGCCATACTGGCTAGTGTGCTTCTTCCATGTGGGCATGACCGCTTCTCAGCTAGATGGCCTTTTGTCTATCTTCCGGCTTTTAAGACCCCAGATATTATATCCTTTGAAAGCTGGACACCATCAGCTTTCTTCACCACATTTACTTATGCACCCAATTTACTTCAGTGATCATATTGGGCCAATGAACATCATGGAATGCTAGATTCATAGAACAAAGTGTTCTTGCATTGAAGGAGCACCTGGGTGAGGGCCCAAGATTCACCTGCTACCCCAGTACTGAACCTATAAATATCTGTCCTTAGATTTATTCCCTCCTTATCATAAATAATTCTATTTGTGCATGTACATGCCTGTATTTAGACCTCTGCTCTTTGCCTTCTAGTTCTTTCCTCTATTTCCTTCCATCTCCCTCCTGTCCCATCATGTTCCTCCTTCATTGGAGTTTCAGTACTTCCTCTCAGCTACATTACCCTTGCTTAAACCCTACCAGAGCTCCCACATCCAACCTTCCGTCAGTTCTGGACCACTTGTTGTTACCCCGTCCATGAGCCTGTCCACGCCCCCTTTTCCTCCTTTCCCCCGTACTCCCCAGCAACCATCGGACCTGTCATTCTCACCTCCTGACTGTCTAACCAGGAGTTCTCCTTGATTCGATTCATTTTGGGGTGTCAGTCCACATTGCTTCCCAACCACGTGACCCCCTAAATATCCTCTGTTGCTGTCAGCTCCAGTAGGGAGATAGTGTGACATGTCTTTGTTTGCCCAGTCCTTTCCTGTGACCCATCAGGTCCCCTCAGGGGCGTAGTCCTCTGAGCATAATGTGCCAGCATGTGGACCAGACCAGCTCTTTCTCTTCCTCCCTTCTTGCCTTTCTCCCTGTGGGTGTGGCATGCTGGTGCCTCTCCCAACCTGTTCTTTCTCATGCCCTCTGGTAGTGGGGGGTCAACCTGACTCTGGTTGTGTCCAGTCCTGTAGCTCTCTCTTTTCATGCATCCTTTCATGTGTCGATGCTGTCCTCCCTCATGGTTGGGTGCTTCAAGGTAGGCTCTGCATGTCCACTCCAGCTTCTGTGCAGACAAGACTGGTTCTCTCCCCCCAGGGCATCACTGATAAACTTCAGTGCAGATCATGACACATAGAGAATTCTTTGATGATAAGTTTCCAATGACTTCTCACTCAAAATATATTACCATCCAGCTTTCTACCATCTCTTGAATTTCATCATCTGCTACTTTCTCCCACTCTCATTTTCTACTACCGCACTGTCCTGTCTTCTTGTCTGCAAGCACACTGAACATTTTCTTATCAAAGAAACTTTGCCCTCTTTTTTCTGATGAGAACATGCTTTTCCAGAGAGACACATGGCTTCATTGATTTCCATTTTCTCAATTATTCACTTTTAAAGTCTTTGTTTGATTATATAAAATAATGTTCCTATTACTCTTTCTGTTCAATTTTTCTTCTTAATAATTATCACTACTTGATGTAATTCCCATGTGATTATCTAGAGAGTCTCCCTCCACTAACCTAGAAGTAGTCTGAGGACAGAAAAACATTCTTTGAATCAACCTATTTCTATCAATTTCAAAATAATATATATTTTTCTATTTCTGCTCGTGTGCACCCACCCAAGGCCTCTCTGTCCAAAGGTCTTTCTGTGTTCAGAGTAAAGAAGAATGATGGAAATCAAAGACACATGGAAGCAGTTCAATAAGCCACATGAAACTCAGTCTCTATAACCCTGAAAAGAAAATCACATAATTGAGTCCAGCTATCACTACCAATATCTCTTTTAAAAAATCACATTAGAAGGTGCTGGATAGCCAAAAACCAAATACACTTCTATCGAGTGAATGCTAACTCAGAGCAATCGAATAGGACAGAGGAGAAATGTCCTGATAAGTTTCTAAGCCTGTAACTCTTTACAGGTGTAGCAAGCCCCATCTTTCTCGCTCGAAAAAACTGGTGGTTTCTAACTGCTGACCTGCATCTGACAGCCCCATGGGTAACCAGTATGCCACAAGGCTCCTTAGATGGTGTGTCATATGTCCCTCTTTCACCAGCTAGCAATGCAAGTTCTGTTCCCCACATTGGATTTTCCCTAAGGATCCTCTCCTAGATGTTAATCAGCATAGTATATTCTAGCCCTTTAAAAGAGTCTGACAAGATATGTAGAACCTCAGTAAATATGTATTAGGTCAATACATGCTTGTACTGCAATGAAAAGTTGGAATGTTGAGCAGGGACACTGAAAGGGGAAAACTCCCATCCTATCAATGGAGCCTAAAGGGTGGGGATATGATTTCACAGAGGAGGACTTCTGTGATGTGTGATGAATGGGAACTCATCTGCTGTCTCCAGAGTCCATCTACTCATGGGACTGAGGCCATGGGCATATTCTTAGTCTAAAATGGAGTGACCTAGTGACCTGAAACCCATTAATGGGTGTGATTAGCTGTGAGAATATGGAAGGCTTTCTGGTGGTGGTTGTTAGTGCCATCAGGTGAATTCCAACCCATGGCTGTTCTATCCAGGTCTGTAATCTTTGGGAAACAGATGGCCAGGCCTGTCTTCTGAGATGTCTCTGGATATGTCCTCACTCCTAATGTCTTGGCTAGTGCTTAGCAATTTGCATAACCCAGAAAACAAACAAAAATCTCACCACTGTTGAGTTGCTTCAGACTCATGGCAACCCAGGGAATCCTCAAAAAGACTACAACAAGGCAATTGTGCATTAAGGGAGAGAAAGTAATTCAGTTTCACGCTTTCAAAAAAATATTTCATTAAGTCAAAGGAGTGAATCTTCTTTTGGTGCTAGTAAAGAGTCACAATGGGTCAGAAACAGTGAATCGTGTGGTTGCTAACTGAGCACTTGGCAGTCAGTTCAAAGATACCCAGAGGTGCCTCAGAAGGAAAATAAGAACCCTGTGGAGTGTAGTTCTACTCTGCACAGATTGGAGTCACAGTCACTCAGGATCCACTGTGCTTAGTTTATTGGTTTCTCTTTACATACTTAATCACTATCTAAAACTTGCTAAATTTTCTTATCAGAAGGGGATATTCAACTCACATCTCAGGCAAAAACAACCCATTCCATCAAGTTATTGAAATTCATCATGGCCCTATAAGGCTGTGTAGAACTTTCCATTGGGTCTCTCAAGCTGTCAGTCTTTATGGATGCAGACTGCCTCAGAGCTGCTGGCATCTTCCAACCACTGACTTTTCAGCTAGCTCCCTAGTCCTTCTCCAGTCCAACACCCAGGCCTCAAGGTCTAGCTAGGGTGGGGAATTATATCATTTCTTTGGTTTTTGATAACCTTATGTTTTTGACAATTGTACCTACTGTCCATTGCTACATAACTGTCACAAATGTAGCTGCTTGGAAGAACACACATCTAAGCCCATAGTTTCGGTGTGTCCTCTGCTTCATAACCTCTCACCAAGCTCTGCTTCCAACTCATAGGGTAGTTGTCATGATTCAGTTCCTTGTATGTGGTTGACTAAGAATGTTAGATTCTTCCTGTGGACAAGGTGATGACCACCCTCCTTTCATTACCAAGTGAACCTCTCCGTGTGACACCACACTTTATCAGAGTCATAACTGGAGAGAGCCAATAAGAAGAGCAAGGTACTAAGAGAGGTTATAATATTAGGCAATAAAGTATGGAAGTAGCAACTTTGCCAGATTCTATTGATTAGTAGAGCAAAGATGGAGCTGGACAGGATTTCATTTTACTTGGATTCATAATCAACTGCCGCTCCCATACAGCAAGTAGCATATCACATGGACCTCTTTAAGTGAAGAGCCAACCCAGCCATAATGTTTTCCATCAGCTCCATAGCATGTGAAAGCTGACAGTGAATCAGGAAGATGGAAGAATTGATGGATTTGAATGATGTTGATCGTGAAGAATACTGAAAGTACAAGAATTTCCAGAGGAACAAATAAATGTGTCCTGGAACAAGTACATTCTGAGCAGCAAGGAAAAGATCAGTTGCCAGAAAAGAACATCATAAAGTAAAGGGTCAGAGATAAACTGAACTAGGTGGATTGACACAGTGGCTGTAAAAATGGGCTCATACAAGACACCGTTGTGAGAAGGAGGCAGGAGTAGGCAGTGTTTCGTTGTGTTCTACAAAGGGTCACCATGAATTTGTACCAACTTTTAGCACCTAACAAAAACAAGATCTGGGTTGACTTTGGTTCTGACTCTCAGTGACCCTATGTCTATTACTGTGTCTTCCTCACAATTGTAGCAGACACGGTGTCAGTACATCTCTTACAGCATCTTCCTCTTTTGAGCTGCCCCTCGACTTTAATAGCATGATTCCCTTTTCTAGGAATTTGTCTCTCCTGATAACATCTCCAATGTCTGACAAAGGCAAGCTTCTAAGGAGCCTTCTGGCAAGACTGCTTTCAAAAATTCCTTTGTTCTTTTGGCACTCTATGATACTTCCCAAATTATTGACTAGCTCTGTAATTCAACAATTGATTATTAGGGCCTTGTCAATCATGGGTGCCACTCATACTCAAAGGGAGGAGACCGCAGAGAGTGCTAAGTATAGGAGCTGAGGACAATTGGCAACCATCTTATACTTTGTCACAGAGAGACAGTAATTGCTTAACTATTTCCAATATATGTACTTGATAAAATGAGAAACAAAACGACTTACTAAGACCTACTAAGTCCATAATAACACAAATGTAGGCCAGTGAGCACAAGGATGGCATATCATCTGGAGACTGAGAAACACGCAAGGATATGCTCATCGTACCATCACTAGCTGCTGTTGAGTGAATTGCAGTTCATGTTGACCCCAGGTGTGTCCGGTAGAACCATGCACCAGGGAGTCTACAATGACTGACTCTGGGGAAGGAGATACACTGCAAATGCTAAGCTTTTAGTTACCAGTCAAGCATATTGACTATTTGTATTATACAGGGACTTCTGTACTAATCAGAGTGATTTTAATTCATTTTATCATTTAGTCTTTCATTTACCTGCTTACCCATCTATTTTTTTTATAGAACAACATAAATCTAGTTCTAACCCTGCTCCCTCTTCTAGGCAGTCGAGAAATGGAAAAGGCTTGGTCTTATCTTTGAAGGAATTTACTTTAGTGCTGTGTTTATAAACCTTTAGAATCCCTCTGGAGAGCTTTTTTTTTTTTTTGGAGAGCTTTTATAAAATGCTATTTACTAGGCACTGTCCTAGACAGTTAAGTCAGAATCCCCAGTTATGGAGTTGGAGGGGTTCTGGTATGCAACCTGAATTGGGATCACTTGTGTGTTGACTTCAGGATGTCATTCCACATGCAGTAGGATTGCAGGTGTCAGAATTATGAGAAATAGAAGTCCCACAACCACAAACAACCCAGATAGCACAACCTATTTCTTTTCTCGAGGATGGAACCTCCAGGGAAAGTCAAATTTAAGAATTGAATAGGCTGAACCTTAATTAAACTGCACTTAGATTTTTGCTTTTACCCCTATCTTGTGACCTGACCATTAACATGTGGTGTATAAATTTTAATAAATTTTAGTTAAAACTTTGGTCCCCAGTCTTTACTGTTCTGCTTTCCCAATGTCAGGTCACCAGTGACATCTGCTTATTTTTGATTGATGTCTCTTTATCCCTACTTCTGTGTCTGCTGCTCTGGACAAAGAAAAATAGACTTCTGCATCTTTAGCAGAAAAGTGTCTGTCTTCTTGCTTTCTCTCAGCTTGGGGACAAAAAGAGATGTGAGTTCTAAGCCTCCTTCCTAATCTTAGATCCTGCTTTGCCTTTCCTGTCCTGCAGCTGACCCTCTTTGGGTGATGAAAGAGCCAGTGAGTGGGTATGTGTGTGGAGAAATGAATGTGCACATTCAGAAAGTATAATTGATCAATCTGTTCATTTACTTACCATGTATACTAGGTTCTATTAACAGTATCACAGATATATGAGTGATCAGGAATTGCTCTGCCAAAGATAGCCATATCTATAAAACCAAGCCTAATCCGCTGCCATCGCATCTATTCTAACAACATAACAACCCTCTAGGACTGCATCGACCTTCTAAGACTATAAACCTTTCTTGAAGCAGACAGCTCCATCTTTCAGCTGTTCTGTTTGATAATTAGCAACCTCTTTTTGGCCCAGCCTTCCCTCAGCTTAGAGTACATGATAATATGCACCAGCTTATATATGTTGCCTTCTTTCCTAGGTGCTATAAGGTCAGTTGCACCTCAACAGCCCTCTCCTGTGTATAAACAGAATGAAGCCTGTCTGTCCCATGTCAAACTCAAAATTGTTACTATTATCCCTCATGATTGCAGCCAGTGGGTCATTCCACCTCAATGAGTTTCTTCCTCTTTTCACTGATCTTCCATTTTACTAAGCAAGAGGTCCCTTTCTAAGGACAGATATCCTGATAATATGTCCAAAGTATAGGAGATAAAATCTCACCATTCTCCCTAGAAAAGTCCATTCTGGCTGTATTTCTTTTTTTTGGGGGGGGGCAGGGGGTATCACTGCCTTTGGTGGTGGGAGTAGGAGGCCCAGCCTTTGCTCCTGTGGAGTTGCTACTGGAACTGAACCTCCATCCCAGTGGGCCGCAGTCCCGAGCACAACCACTACGCCACTGGGGTTCAGCCCCTGGCTGTATTTCTTCCTTGACAAATTTGTTTGTTCTTCTGACAATCCATGGAATTTTCAGCTTTCACTCCCAGCACCATAATTTAAGTGCAGCAATTCTTTTGTAATTTTCCTTATTTGTTTACCAACTTTCACAGACATATGAGGGAATTGAAAAGACCATGGCTTTGCTCTAGAACACTTTACAGAGGCTGTGTGCCACAGATTTTCCCAATACAGTCCTTCATTTAACTTCTTGACTACTGCTTCCATGATCATTGATTGTGGATCCTAGTAAAATGAACCTTTGGCAACTTAAATCTTTTATGCATGATCTTGAAGGTATCTGTTGGTCCATTTGTGGATCAAAAACAAGTAGCTGGACTTCAGCGCGTGGAGAAAGTCTTATTAAAAGCCAGAAATATGTAGATGATATTTTGTGCCAAAAGCGAGAAGGACTTAAAACACTTGGTGATAAAAGTCAAAGATTTCTGTCTTCAGTATAGATTGATAGTCAATGTACAAAAGGAAAATAAATGGCTATCTATGAATAAATATATGTGGGAGGGTACATCTGTCCATTTGAAACACAATTGAAGGTACTCCTTAGTAATTGTCATATACCTTCCAGAGTACTTTTTGAAATTTGAAAGCTTATGGTCATTATCTCACTGGACAACTCAATTGATGGCCACAATAGAGCTCACAAAGTTGATGTTCTGTCTACACCCTCATGAAGTGTGTAGTATTTAGAATTTTAAAAACTCACAAACAGCCATATAAGATAAAGCATTGGTTTTAATTAATCAGTAATGATAAAACAAGAAAGACAGTGAAAATGAAAAAGGCCAGAGCAGAGGGTGTTTCTTTTTACAATACTTATCCATTCTGTATATTGAGCAAATAACTGGAGAAACTAGACTATATGAGGAAGATACCAGCATGAGAATTAGTTGAAAACATATTAACAACCTGAAATATATAGATGGTACAACTTTGCTGACTGAAATTGAGGAGGGCTTGAAGCCTTTACTGATGAAATTTAATCCCCCATTCACTTTTCTTCGTGTTGTCTGGTGATGGAGTTGTAAAGACTTTTGTGTTCATTATATTGAGTTGCAATCCATATTGAATACTGTGATCTTTCAAAGATATTATTTTGCTTGAATACACAATTAATGATCATGGAAGAAGCATTTTTGAAATCAGGCAATGTATTGCATTGGACAAATATGCTGTATCAGACCTCTTTGAGTGTTAAATAGCAAAGATGTCACTTTGAGGGCTAAGGTGTGCATGACCCAAGCCATGGTCTTTTCCATTGCTTTTTACACTTGTAACAGTTGAACAATTAGAGGGATACTGCAGAAGAATGAATGCATTTAATTATAGTGTTGGTTAAGAATAAGATGGCAACAAATGTGTAAGTGTGGTCTGCATATGATTGATATATATGTATTGATTGTGATAAGAGTTGTATGAGCCCCCAAGAAAATGGTTTATATTGAAAAAATATTAAATGTATCTTGGGATGCCAGAAGTAGAAACAATCTGTCTTAGAAGAAGTACATAAAAATGAAACTTAGAAGAGTATTCATCTTATCTACTTTGGACTTATTATCAGGAGATAAATGTTCTTGGGAAAATATGTCATGCTTGGTAAAACAGAAGTTCAGTATTTAAGAAGATGGCAACCAGGTTGGCACAGTGATGCCAACCAACAATACACTCAAACCTGGCAGCAACTGTGAGGATGGTACAGAAGTGGGACATGTTTTCTTCTGTGTATAGGTTTTCTATGAGTTGGGACTGTCTGGACAGCCCTTCACAACCACTGTGATGAGGTAGCTCTTATCCAGTTGTATTTGGAGTGCTTTTCCGCCTCTTGGGCTCATCTCTGGTACTAGATGAAACTATGTTCTGCTTTTCAAAATGTTTCCAGTGACTACTTTTTCAGAAATCAGACTCTTGCTTGTTCCTAGTTTATTTTAATTCTTCTTCTTATTAGTTGAAGTTCTACTGAAACTTGTGCACCATGGGTAACCCTCCTGGTCTGAGTGGTGCACATATAGAACCTTTCCATGATCTTAAATCAATTAGTATGAAAATATTCAAAGGGGACCTCACGTTCACCTAAAACACAGTAGAATGCTATTTTTAAAAAGGAGACTTTTCTGCCCCCATGTACCTTAATTCTAGACTGGAAGACATACACAATTATGTAAACTGAAAAGTAAATTAGATACCTCCAGATACTGACTAATCTAAAATGTGCAATACAGAAAACAAAGTCAATGAATGGGATAGCCGGTAATTTAATAGGCACTATTTTGATTCAACAACAAGGAGAGGCCATATGAGCAAATACTTTCAGTATTGCATAGATTTCACAAATATACACCTGTTTCATCCAACAGAACTTTCTCTGAGAATCTTTCCATATGTACAGCTCTAACATGCTATCCAGAGACGATTTGTGTCTGTGAATGACTGGAAATATGGCTAGTATGATTGGACAGTTGAATGAATAATGAGTTATATGTTAAGCTAGCAATAATGAGGTCAACTATTTGAGTCCACCTGTCCCAAGGGAGCAGTTCTAATCTGCCCTAGAATATCATTATGTTTTGGACTCTTCTTGATGACAGGGAGTTAGATTGAAATAAAAATAAAGATGGTTAGTAGTTTCCATATTGTATAGCGTAGGTCACACATTTAAGTAATGCCCAAAGATAAGAAGAAAATAAATTTGCAAAAAATTACCATTAAGAGGAACTTTGATAAAATTTAATTTTAGAAAATTTTATAATTTTCCTCTCCCCTCACCCTACCTCAATTTTCTAAAAATATAATTAGAAGTTGCTGTTGCTTGTCTTGGAGTCAGTTCTGATTCACAGAAACACCAAAGGACAGGTAGAGCTTCTCTATTGTGTTTTCTTGCTCTAATCTTTATGGGAGCATAACGCCAGGTCTTTTCCTGCACAACTGCTGGACAGACTCAAATCACCAAGTTTCGATTAGCAATTGAGAACTTAATCACTGCACCCCAGGGATTCATTTTAAGCAGGATGATCTAATAATATTAGAAACAGAAACTAATGTTTAGATTTATTGTGAAGACTGCATAGTGATATATTCTATTTTCATGGTAATAATCATAATGCAGTTTTATTGAGAGCATCAAAATCTCCATTGTTGATGGTGCAACTAAGGTATAAAAATGTCAAATGATATGCATCACACAATTTAAAAGCAATAAAATTGGTATCTGAATTCAGGCTGTTGGCTACAGCTCCATGATCTTCCTCACCATGCTATGCAGACCCTCTCACAGTTAATGAAGCTTTTAAAGACTCTTTCTCCATGTGACTAATGGCATGCTAGGAAGCAGAACTGACAGAAAGTAGGGATGGAGTCATAAGAGACTAGAAGTGACAGTCTCTGACTAAACCATAGGAGCAATAGAGCAATGAGAACAGCAACAACAAAAGAGCTATATGTATACCAAGGCAATAGATACCACCACTGAGGTCATGATGGATCAAATCGACTAAATGACAGTGCATTTGACTTGGGATTTTGGATATACTATAGTATAGATAAGGATGAAGAATGAAGTATCAATAAGTATATACTACAGTATAAATAGCAAATGAAGAATAAAAAATAACTCTTCAGTTTTGGACTGAGAAACCAGGTAAATGATAGTATCCTTTCCTAAAGTTAGGAAGACTATGGGTAGAGAAAACCTAGGGTAGAGGAAGAGAAGGCAATGCAAAATATGGGGGAATCTATTGTGTATAATTTTGTGATTCTACTTGGAGCTCAGCCCCTCTTTTCCCCTACTTTCCTTCCTTCTTGTCTGCATCGCTGCCTACTTTTCTTCCAACTCCCATTTTCCTTCCTTCTTTATTCTCTTCTTTATCACCACCTCTCCTCCTCCTCCTCCTACTACTACTACTACTACGCTTCTTTTCATCTTTCTCTCCTTTATTTCTCCCCTCATTCAACAAATAGAGACCTGTTTGATAGCAGGATTGTGTGAGATG
Organism: Nesogale talazaci; assembly: GCA_004026705.1. NCBI lineage: Eukaryota > Metazoa > Chordata > Mammalia > Afrosoricida > Tenrecidae > Nesogale > Nesogale talazaci. The sequence continues at coordinate 71,017 of PVJH01004937.1, read as the reverse complement.
GAGACATAGAAGTCTACTAAGCAGTACAGCTGTCTTCATTTTTTTTGGAAAGGCAATGCACAAGAAAAGGAACAATTGAGCATAAATAATATATTTACATTATAATTACAGATAAAACGATCCCTATAAAGTAACAAAGCAGACAGATCTGGAGTGTGATATTTAGAGTGTAATTCTTGAGGTATTCTCTGAGGAGATAACATTAGAATTGAGACTAGTGAGAAGTAGTTGATATTGTGATACGGGGAAGGAGAAAGGCAAGTAAATATGTGTGTGTTATTATACATGCATGTTTACATTCTTCCGTTTCTGTGTATGTGTTTGTGCCTGTGAATGAAGCCAACTGGTGAAGACGAACACAACAGAGAGAAAAAGAGTGAGAGAGGGACTCTATAGATTATTGATGTTTTCATAGGATTGCCCTTGTGTGTGTACCGATTCTCTATCCTATCTGTCATTCCTCTTCTGTTATGTGATCAAATCAATTGGTTTCTCAATCTGTTTAGTATTTTGTGTACACCAAGCAGTGAATGTGAAACCTAAGCACAGGCACAGTAGGCTTTACTAATTACTTTATGATTCTGTTTTACCTCCATGAGACTAAATGCCTTGTTTTAGAGATGAGACTTTCTGAAATCTCAAGAATGACATAGAAGGCATTTGCCTGGGGACTTTGTGGGAGAGGTTTTCCTGCCTTTTGATGAGTGTTGGAAAAGGGGAACTTCTGGACTGAACTCTAGAGAGCACATTTTCTCTTCAACACTGTGCCTCAATTGACATCAAACACTACTGACGGTGTATGCTGATGTGGTCAAGCCCAGTCACATCCTGTCCAGTCTCACCTGTCCATTCACATGCTACATCTGTTATGAATTTCTTATTTTAATTAATTGAGATATAGGTGTATATATATATATACATATATATAATAACCTAGCATTTCAACTCTTTCTGCATGGATAGTTCAGTGGCATTGATTCCATTTTTCATATTATGCCATCATTCTATCACTTTCCAAATCATCTCACTACCAGGAACATACACTCAATGTACCCTAGGAAAAGTTGCTTTCTCCCTCCCTTCCTGCCCTCACACAACTAATAATTTTGAGATTTAATATATTGGATTATTTCATATAGACATATAATAATTATTCTTATTTCATAAAACTCATGCAACATTTATTCTTCTGTTTTCTCTCAGCATGTTTTCTAGATATCTTGTGGCATACATCAGTATTTAATTTATCTTAGTGACTGAGTAATGGCCCATCCTATTTATGGATTACATTTGTTTATCTATTCATATGATGGTAAGTTAACAAACATTGCTACTAGGGCTGAAGTTCATATATGAATGGGTTCATTCCGAACCAATATGCATCCACAATCACTGGTTGGCCGCTGACAAGTTCTCTCAGTAGTTTAGGTACTTTTCTTAGCCTTGTTAGAGTATCTTCCAAAAACAGTTAAACAGTGGCTTCCAAGGGGGTCCTCTGGGCTCATGAAACTCAAGACCAGCAAGTCAGTTCAAAAGGTTACGGTCAAAAGATTGGGATTCAAAAGAGAAAACATTTATAGATTTTCTCTTGGGATATAAGACAACAATAAGGGTTTATCATGAAGACAATTTAGGAAAAAATAAAACTACATGGGTAGAAAAAAGGTCACGAGAGTTGCACTGAACCCCCGCCCGCCCTGCCCCCACCATCACAACAATACACATGCCAACACTGCAAAGGTAGTAAAGGTTTTCCTTCTGGACCTTCATTGGTCAACCTGGCCCCCATCCAGCCCACAGTCTTGACCTTGCACTTTCAGATTCTCTTTTGTTCTCAAACCTCAGCAAATAGTTAAAAGGAATATGATCTGGTTTTCTACAGATGGCCAAAGCTGCCATCTTGATAGGGTGGAAATAGAAGGATACAGAATCCATCATGGAAGGATTAGGAATATGAAACCATCCATTTCAGATGTGCAGAGACCTGGATGGAGATTATGAAAAACCATAGTCTCATATTTTTATAGTTTTGTTTAATCAGTTTTGCTAACAGTTTGTAGCAATATCTTTCACTTACCCTGATACACTTAAGAGTGGAATTTCTAGATGGCATGTTGCCTCACTCATTTTTATTCAACCATGAGTTGATCATAATAATCCTTTCACCAAAACAAACAAACAAACCACATCATCTGCTTGGACCAAAAATTATCTGCCCAGATGGCTTAGATCATAAAGAGAAAACATGAACATATTTTTTTTACCCCAAAGGAGATGTTTATGTTAAAGAAGCACACGAGGTAATAATAAAATGATTTCATCAATAGCAGTACCTAAGCAGCCTTCTCTAAGAATTCAGAATGACAACAAACTGTGTACGTTGTACTAATGATGAATACTGGCCCTGAGCAATTAATTCCTGTTGGGTGTCTGTGCTTAGTGCACTAGGAGTTCCAGACCTTTCAACCCTTATAAAACATACTGTGAGTTCAGTCTTGCTGTTTCCCTCCTCCTTTTAAACTATGTGTAAACTGAGGTGTGAGATGATTAAATAAGTCTTTATGAAATGAAACAGGAGGCAAAGAGCTCTGGAGTACAGTGCAGTCTTCCCAAGAGGAGCCCTTTGCCTGTCACTGTTTGTTAAGTCACGGACACAAGGTGCTGTGTGCAGACGTGCTGACACTTCCATAATCATCATTTAATTGTTGCACCTGCCCTCTGAAGCACGGAGCCTGAGGGAAGAAAATACAATAAGGAAGCTGATAGAAGTTGGTGCGTGAGGTTCTGCAGTGGGGCACTCTTCGAATGTGTATGAATAAAGGATCAGAGAGGAAGCTCAGGGTGGGATCCCCAGCTAGTATCAGGTGGGGCATGTTTCATAATCAGGCTCATTCAAAATACCGGCTGGTGTGATCCAATCATTTCCAACAGAAAAAATAGTGGAGGGAGACTTTCTTGCCTGAGGGCTGAGGACACTGATGTGAGTTGTAGACTTGCTGATCTATAAGCTTGGCATTGCTTTATGATACCTCTATGTATCCACCAATACGAAACATTAACTGTATGGGGATACCTCATTTTATTGTGCTTTGATTTGTTGCACCACACAGAGGCCACTTTTTATATAAATTAAAGGTTTGTGAGAGCTTTGTGCCAAACACGCCTTTCCACGCCATTTTTCCAACAGCTCATGCTCATTTCATGTATCCATGTCCTCTTTTGGTAGTTAACAAAATATTGGAAAGTTGTACATCATGCTATTACAACAAATAGACAACATCATATTGTAATGATAATTTTTATATGTACTTCAAGATACTCCCATGATATCAAAGATTGACGTTGTCAAGAATCTACTCTTGCTTGGATCCATAGTCAATGATCATGGAAGCAGCAGGCGAGAGGTCAAGGGATGCATTGTTTTGAGTCAGTCTGCTACACGAGACCTCTTGAAAGCATTGATGATCCAGGATGTCACTTTGAAGACTGAGGTGCACCTGCCCCACACCATGGTATTTTCAATCACCTCATGTGCAGGTGAAATTTGGACAGTCAATAGGGAAAGCTTAAGAAAATGTCATTCATGTATTTGAATTCTGATGCTGGCTAAAAAGCTATTGAAAGGACTATGGACTGCCCAAAGAACAAACAAATCTGCCTTGGAAGAGGAATAGCCAACATATATAGAAATGAAGATGGCAGGCATTTTTCTCACATACTTGAACATGCTACTGGGAGTGACTGGTCCCTGGTAAAGGACATTATTCATGATAAAGTAGAGGGGCAGCCCAAGAGAAGATCCTCAACAAGCTGGATCAATGCAGCGGCTGCAAAACAGGCTCAAACATAAGGGCAATTAGGAGGATGGGACAACACCAGGTCATGTTTCCTTCTGTTGTCCGTGGGGTCACTCTGAATTGGAACTGACTTCGTGGCACCTAACAACAGGTACGCTAAGAAGCCAAATAAGTCCCATGGCTCATTTTGTGGCAACGATTTGGAACTGAGCCCATGATATCTCTGAGGTATGCCTGTAAAGTGGACCAATAAAAATCTTATAATCATCCACATACAGGCACTCATAACATGACAGTTTTTTAATCTGTAGATGCTTCCATTGGACATAGCTGGAGGCATAGTTCCTTCTGTCCACATGTGTTTTCGAAATTAAACCGTTGGGTAAAGTTAACTCCCATTGTAGTGTGCTGGCCTACTGATGTTAAAAATGAGAATCCCACATGAGTAGGTCAGGCATGTCAGGGAGAAAGAAGATATGCATGATTTGTGTGGTGTGAAGCTTAGCCCCATCGATTGGCCACGCTCTGCCTCACAATGAAAGTCCACATATGTGAGTTCTTGGATAACATAAGGAGGCAAACATATATTTTAGTGATTCACAGGGTTGGTTGTATATAACTCTGGGAGGCTAGTTTCTGTGACAGAATCTTAATTTTTTCAAGTGTGGATATACTAGGCAAGCAGTAATAGTCATTTAGAGCCAAACCTTGTATGCATTCAAACCTTGGACAGTCAATAAGGAAGAGAGAAGAGAAATTGATATATTCAATTTGGGATGTTGGAAAAGAATATCAAACATACCCTGGACTGCCAGAAGGACAAACAACTTAGCTTCAGAAGAAATATAAGCATTCTCTTTTTAGTGGTGAGTCCTTGGCTCTCTTAATTTGTCAGGAAATATCTATCACTAGAACAGACATCAGTCTCTTAGGGGGTCAGCAAAAACAAGGTAAATCCTCAATGACGTAATGTGACATCATCAACACAACAGTGGACTTACACTGATGATCATCAAGAAGTCTTAGGACTGGTCCATGTTCAGTTCTTTTCTTTCTCCACATCACTGCCCTGGTGGTAGCAGGAAGCCCAGCCTTGCTCCTGGAGAGCTGCTGCTGGATGTTCACTTCTGTCATAGATCATCACCATGGTGATATAACTCCTCCATGCAATCAATAACAATAACTCTTTACTCATTCAGCAGATATCCTTTCTTTCACTTGATAATGGTACATCACATTAGCAGTGGAAAGAAGCGAGAACACACACCAGGGTGATTGAGTTGATCGAGACTATGGCAATCTCATAGGACAGAATAGAACAGGCCCTGCAGGCTTCTGAGACAAGCAATCTTTATGAAAAAAATGAAAAGTAGAACACCTCCACGTTCTCCTGCTGAGTAGCTTATGATTTCCAACTGCTGATCTCACAGTCATTAGTCTAACACATAACCCACTCCACAGCCAGGACTCTTTCTCTGTGTCAGAGTACTTACTCTTATGTATAAATGGATTGGAGATATGGTCTCTGTTTGATAGTTGATATAATTGATATCAAAAACATGAAATGATTTGCTCAAAGTGAGTGTGGTTGAATGATTAGACTCTGAAGCTCAACACTTTTCATGTCTTTTGCCAGAATGATGAATCTGGCAAGCTTCTGAGGGAGGTGATTGTGGACTCTGGAATTAACTTGGCCCTTCATCAACAATTCTCAATTTGGAACCAATGGACCTCTGCAAACTCTAGGGCGTAAACATCCAAAGCCAGGCATGCTGCCATCAGGTTGATGCTCCCTCAGAGCAGCCCTCTAGGGTTTCCTTCAAGCCCCTTTTACTATTTTAGAAAATGCTTGCTTCTTGAGGGCAATAGCTTGCCCTTCATTTTATCTTCCACTATTAGCACAAGACTAGCGCACCATACTGTCCACTGAAATGATTTTTGTTGTTTCCCTAAAGTTTGTTTCAGTACAGTGACTTTATATTCTCCATTTAGATACATGAATGAATCATACTACTTAACTTTGATATAAAAATAGACACATACATATTAATTTATAATTATTTGAGTAAGTGAAATTGGCTCCAGAATTTCAATCCCATGAAAGATTCAAGAGATCAATATGTTAATCTGTTAAGAACATTGTGGTGAAGAATAGGTAAGTCCTATTCTAGGGGCAGTTCCAGAGTCAAAGTTAACTTGACAGCATCTAATAACAACGTAACAACAAAGGGTAGTCGGACACATTTGTGGCACCTAAGTCCTGTTTTGGTCTTCAGAAAAGGTATCACATTGTGCTGAATCTACCATGACATTTCTCATCCCAAAAAGATAAAATGTGTGACTGGCTTCTGATCATTGGGGGAGTGAAAAACATTTCTGATTGATGAAATGCTATGAAACCCCATTGATGAAACCCCATTGTCCTCATTTAGAATGGCAGAACTACCTTTAATGAGTTGTGAGTCTGCTTGCTGTAAAGCAGGAAATGACCTGAAAATTGTCCTTAGTCTCTTTTCATTTTTATTTGTCATGTATATTGTCTCTGGGCTCAAAGTAAAAGAATGTCGTCTCATGGTATCTACTGTGTCTTTCTTTTCTGTTTTTTTGAAATAAGCCACATCCAACTGTGATTCAAGGCACTAGAAGCCCTCAGAGGAGAGTGGTGGGTAATGAGAATAATGTTCCAAGTAGTTATCCCCTCAACTACTCAGAGTGGAGTACATACTCATATTTTTTTCTCAGTCTCTCTTTTCTATTTTTCTCTTCTTACATGCACTATTGTCTTCTCAAGGTAGGGAAATGTCAATTTTCCCTAATGCTTTTTTTTAAAATTAATTTTATTGGGGATTCTTACATCTCTTCTCACAATCCATCCATGCATCCATCCATCCTGTGAAGCACATTTGCATATTCATTGCCATCATCATTTTCAAAACATTTTCTTTCTACTTGGGCCCTTGGTATCAGCACATTTCTCCCATCCCCCTCCCTCATGAACGCTTGACAATTTGTATATTATTATTTTTTTCATGTCTCACACTAACTGCTGTCTTCCTTCAGCCACTTTTCTGTTATCCATCTGCCTGGGAGGTGGTTATATGTTGATCATTGTGATCGGGTCTCCCTGTCTCTTTCCATCTTCCCATTTCCCCTCCTATTATTGCTACTCTCATTATTGGTCCTGAGGGGTTTATCTGTCCTGGATTCGCTGTGTTTCCAGCTCTGATCTGAACCAGTGTACATGCTCTGGTCTAGCCTCATTTGTAAATCTTCTAATTGCAAACTAGCTGTTGTGCTGGCTCGACACAAAATTTACAACAAACCAACACAGCAACCACCACCACCACCACCACCACCACAACAACAACAACAACAAAATATGTGGCCTGGGTTGGCTTGTTGTCACCCCAAATTTGTTATCCAATACCAGTTGTTACCAAGGCAATTCTGATTCTAATGACCCCAGAGTCAAAATAGAACTGACCTCCAAAGAGTTTTCAGAGGATGTTTCAGAAGTAAATCTCTAAACCTTTCTTCAGTTAGGCCTCCGAGTTGGCTCAAACCTCCAAACTTTTGGTTAAAAGCTAAGTGTGTTAATCATTTTCACCACCTGGGACCCAACAGTTTGCATATGACTTTTTAAAAATGTGAATGATTTTCTACTCTTTTAAGTTATTTTAATTTTGTGAGTATCTTCATACCCATCTCCTTCTCTTTCTTCTCCTAGTTTTTCCTGGCCCATTTTCCCTTTTTAAATTTCTCACCCTTCTCCTTTCTAATCTTCATTTTCACTCCCCCCCACACGCTTCTTCTTTTCCCACTCATATGCTATGCTTTTCTATCACTAACTTCTTTTTCAAGGACATCTAGAATAAGACTGAATTTCATCAGACACCATTCTGTTTCAGAGGATCTGTATTCTTACCCAAACCACAAATAACTTCACATAGTGGGCTATTCAGACCTCTTCCTTAAAGAACTGACAGGGGCATGCCTGCTTTTTTGTTAACCTTTCTGTACCCAATGTCAGATATGCAATAGTCATTACCATCGAATCTATTCTGACTCATAGTGAATGAAGAGGATAGAGTAGAAATGTTCCTTTGAGTTTCCAGGACAGTCAATAAATTGCTATGAGAAAAATCATCCTCTCTAGCAACTGGTAAGTTTGCTTACAGTTGTTCGGCCCAATACTGAAGTCCCAGTGCTACCCAGGCTCCTTCAATGAATAATAAGTGCCCATTCATACTTAATATAATAAATTAGGGAATAGATGTTAACAATAATTTTTAGTGTACAGCGTTGTAAGGCCTTTAGAGGTAGTCTTTTTTCTTACAAGTGTCACTTAGGTTAGTTACTAGGCAAGAATGTCAGCTTAGGAGCCCTCACTTCCAGCTTACATCCCTGAGCATGCGGCCTATCTTGGACCTCAGTTTATATAATGTGGTTTCAACATAGCTTGACGGTTTGGGGGTTGTTTGGGTTTAGTTGTTTGTTTTTGCCCCACCAGATTCAAGAGTAGGTTTAAAAAGCACCAGGCAAGGTTCCAGTCGCATGCCCTTGGACAGAATTAGTTGTGTTCATTGTTCCTCTAGATCTACATGTCTGCAATGGGCTCAGTAAAACATAATGCAGTTTTGAGGTCTAACCAGTGTATCATGAAAATTCCTTGCTCATGCTTGGCAAGCAGCAGGTGCTCCATGGAATTTCAAGTACGTTTCTTTCTTCAATCCAGATGAAATGGCCCCATCGCGTGCCCTTGCTCTAACCACCATTCTCTTGGGTCGCAGTTCATCAGGAGGGCTCAGAAAATATTGCTAATTTATGCGCCATTTGTTCCACTGGATAATGCATTTGGGGAAATGTAAGTTTCCCATGTAACTCTAATTCAGGCAAGTCAAAGGCAAGATCTTCCACTGACCCTTCCGGGGAGAATGGGCACTTCATATCTATATGGGTGATTACTTTCTCCCTGGGCATTCATGATGATATCCATTTGATTCAATTGAGAAAGCCCCAGAGAGATATATCACACATTAAATGATGACACTTTAGCTGGAAGGAATTTCTGGTGATTTGAGGCTATGTTTCTGTAACTTTTGGTAGTATGTCTGTGCTAGCTCATCTTTACAGCACACCTAAGTTTATTTTTTAAGTTTCACCTTTGTTGCTTACTAACAGAGTGGCCTTGACTGAAACATGCAGATGGACTGAGCCCCTGTTTCTAGTTAGCTGTGCACTGTCTGGCATTAACTCAGATATTGTGCTATTTGATCCCAGACACACCTGGGATCAAATTTTGACCCTGCCTCTTTTGCTGTGTGCAAACCAATCAATCACCCCAGGCCTTACTTTCCCAAGAAGAACAAACATGGCAAGCCTTGAGGCAAAGATAATAGTATCTTTTTAACAAAACTATTTAGAAAATTATCTGCCAGCTGTTAGTTAACTCCTAGGACCTTCTAGGTATACTCGTTTTATCTTCACCAAAACCAGTGAGAAATATATTATGATGATGATACCCATTTTCCAGATAATAACACTGGACATAAATCATGTAGGTTAAGTTAGTTTGCCTCGAGTCACTCAGATGGCATGTGGACTTAAACGCTGTAATTCTAGATCAGAGCTCATGTAGCTTTTGGACTCTAACTTCTGAAATCTCTTAAAGCAGTTGATCTTGGATTCAGTCTTCGGCACTCGGCCCTGCCTCACATCATATCATGAGTACTTGCAGCATGGAGACTCTCACTCTATGACACAGGACCACTACTATGCCATTGGTCTCTAGAATGGCATCAGAGGCTGACCTGTGTTCAGATGTATCCCCTGCTTCACCGAGCACCACTGCCTGTGGGAGTGGGGGTGAGCGTGAGCTGTGTAGTGTCTCATAAACATTTGAGGCTGTGAGAGCAGCTGTGTGAGCCTGTGGAATAATTCGCGCTTCAGGACTGTGATAGCGCTGATGTCACGGTTGCTCTGAGCACCCAAGATACTGTTAATGAGCTGTTCCAAGCCCAGATGTAGTGTTTTCTCACCATATGGTCTACACTGAAGTGCATGTTCTTTCAGACAGGGATAGAATGGGACTCCAGCAGCTACAGAAAACCTACTCAGAGGCACTATGACCATCCTCCAGACTTCGCCAAGTCGTCTGACTTCCAAGAATCATGTATTTATTTGCATGCCAGTCACTTGTTTATCCCATACCCACAAAGAATTGCTGAGTACCTACCATATGACTGTGCTAGACACTGGAGATCTAATGAATAAAGCTCTGCTCATGCCTTCAAGAAACTGACCATTCAAAACACAGAACACTTGCTGTCATTGAGTCTGTGCTGACTCATGGCGACCCCCTGTGGGTTTCCACACTGTTGATGGGATTAGAAAGACTGTTTTGAGAAGCTGCTAGGGGTTTCGAACTGCCAACCACATGGATCACAGCCCAACACATAACCATGATAGCAGCAGGGCTCCCACTAAGTACATGGAATCAATATTCTGTTGTTATACAGAGCTCTATAACACAAGTAATTATTAAGGACTCAGAGTGGCAATCTTTGTTATAATGATTTTAAAAGTTGCTTGCACACCCAGTTTAACAATCACCTTATACAAATCTAAAACCAATCCAGACCCACAGTTTTCAAATAAATTTGAGTCGTCGCACTCCTGTAGAACACAGTGAACAACACCATGGGGTTTCTAAGACTGTAATCTTTACAGAAGCAGACGGTCTCATCTTTCTCTCATGGAGCTGCTGGTGGGTTTGAACGGCTGTCTGTTCTGTTAGCAGCCATGTGCTTTACCTGCTGTGCCACCAACTTCCCTTATTACACTAAAGAACTCCCAAGATAGACAAAGACATCTAACCTTCCACTAGTAATGGTCAGGGGGCGTGGGGAGATGTTTCTTCTTCCTCCTGCTTGGCAAGTGGAATGTGAAGGCTCAATGCATATGCAGACCTACCTGTATCAACATGTCATAGTCTGGAAGGAACACTGCAACCCATTTGCCATAGCTTATCTTGCTAATATTTGGAATACCAGAGATCTAATTTCTGACATTAAAGCGACATACACGTCATCACAGTATGATAGACTTACACATGGGTGGTGGCCCCAGCTCATTAAATCATACTGAAATTTGAATGAGTAACTTAGGACAACAATCTTGTAGCTATCTATGACATCTCTATTTTTCTTAACCTGCCTCCCAGTAACCAATAACACTTTGTTCTCCTTTTAAGATAGTTATCCAACATTGAAGTACATTTTGCCATATCATTCGCTTCCACAGCCATGCCCACCGAGTCTATTGTACGTGGTTAAGAGGCAGTTGCACAGAAAGAACAAGAGAATGGTGCGTGGTTTAAAATCATGCAATGCAAGTGCCAAGATTTTCTCCTCTCACCATACTTATCCAATCTTGTAGCTGAGCTGCAGCAAGGCTGCAGTATAGGAAGAAGAAAGAAGCATCAGGAATGGGAGAAAGCCTGTTCACAATTTACAATGTGCAGATGACAGACCCTTGCTTGCTGAAAATGAGGAGGATGTGAAGCACTTGATGATGAAGATCAAGGGTTGTAGGTTTCAGCAGGGATTACACCTTAATGTAAATAAGACCCAAATCCTTATAACTGGCGCTGTAGATAACTTGATAAACAGAGAAGATTAAACTTGTCAAAGATTTAATCCTGCTTGTATTCATAAATGAGTGCTCATAGAAGCAGCAGTCAATGCATTATGTTCTTCACAAGGTCTCCTTAAAGCAAAGGTGTAACTATGAGGAGTAAAGTGGGCCTGGCCTATAGACAGCATGGCATTTTCAATTGCCTCGCATACCTAGAAAAGTTGGACGCTCAGCAAGAAAGACAGGAGAGTTTATGCATTTAAATGATGGTGCTTGTGAAGAATAGTAAAATCACCATGGACTGCCCAAGGAACAAACTTGGAAGAAGTAGAACAAGAATGCTCTCTAGAGGAGACTTTTTCTCACGTCTGTTGGACGTGCTGTCAGGAAAGACCAGTCCGTGGAGAAGGGTATTAGGCTTGGTAAAATAGAGAGCGAACGAAAGAGGGGAAGACGCAGGCCGCAACAGTCGACTCAAACGTGGAACAGTTGTGAGGATGGTGCACACAAGGATGACGTTTGCTGCTCTGTAGATTCTGAACATTCTACTACATATTTTGTTACTGGAAAAATACCCTGGGTAAGTTCATACCACAATAGTTGTATCTTAACTTAGTGAGATGGTCTTATCACCTGTGCCCCTAATTCAGGGACTTTTCGAAGTTATGTAGTTTAACATTTATCTAGAACATGATCAAAGTTGTGCTCCCCTCTTCCTTCGCCTTCCACCTCTCACCCATCATTGAATTAGAAACACACATACCACATTACAGGTTGGGTTCTATCTCCTTCCAGATGTTTTATATAAAAACTGCACTATTCATAAAGATCTTTAGTTAGCGGAAGTAAAGGAGATGGATTTGGGTCAGGCTTAATGTAAAGAAAAAAACACTAAGTATAAGAAATAAAAGGCAAAAATGGATCAGAAGAAAAACGCCAGCTGCTCTGATGCTAAATAAAAATACAAGACAAGCCAAAATACACTTAAAAAGCTCAACACTGGTAAGGCCATATAAAACTAGCTATCTTCAAGTGAATTGCTTTATCAATGCTTATTTAATGTTTTATGATATTACATGACTTCCATAAATAAACCAAAGGGAACTCCTATATCCAACGGGAAAAAAAAAGTGGAACCTCAGAATCTTCTCCAAGCAAAGACTGTTCCTCACCGATTTTCAGATCAGAAGGTCCAGAGGATAATATTGGCTTGAGACAAAATATACTGCGTTCTTGGTTTTACCTTCATTCTTATGTGTTTCAATGTGTCCATTTGGTGAATGTAAGTATTTTTCCTTGTCCTTCTGTAAAAATAATCTTGGGTGGAATCACAAAAAGTAGGGCATTGGGTGGGCACTCTCCTGTGTGATGTGCTTGACTCCTAACCTAAAGGTTGATGATTCGAACCCACCCAGGAGTAGTTTGATTTCAGAAAGGTTACAGAAAAGAAAATCCCATAGAGCAGCTCTGCTTTATGACACTTGCAGTTTCTATGAATGCAAACGGACTCGCCAACAATGAGCTTGGTGCTTTGGTACAGTCACATCTAATAAGAAGTCATGGTGATGTCGTGGTTAACTACTGTCTTGCCAGTTAAACTCACCATTTGCTCCTTGTGAGTGACCCCTGGTGATTTGCTCCTAGAAAGTTTATAACCCAGGAAATTCTACTCTATCTCACGGGATCACCATGAGTCAGAATCAACTCCATTTTTTAAGTAAAAGATAAATGAGGCTTAAAAGTGGCTAAGTGATTTTTCCCCCAGGTGATACAGGAGTAAACGGGACTCTTATATATTCAGCATTTTAAAGGCCATGTTCTTTAACTGAGATGCTCCAAAGGAGGCAGATCTGGCCAAAGGAAAACAAGGTCACACACAGAGAACCGAACACAAACAAAAATACTCACTGCCATCCAATTTCTTCTGACTCATAGCCACCCTATAGGACAGGGAAGAACAATCCCTTTGGGTTTCTGAGACTAATTTTTACAGGAGTTTAAAAAAAAAACCCAACAACCCTGTCTTTCTAGCGTGGGGTCATTGATGGTTTAAAACTGCTGACTTGGTGGCTAACAGCTCAATGCATAACCACTAAGCCACCAGGGCTTTACATACATGGAGATACTAAATACTTATAGCAGGGGTCCTCATACTTTTTAAACAGGGGGCCAGTTCACTATTCCTCAGACTGTTGGAGGGTCGGACTATAGTTTAAAAATAGAACTCTGAACAAATTCACTGTGGGCCTGGGATGAGTTAAGTACTAAGCAGGACAGGCAGCAGCAGCAAAAACACACTACGGGCCGGGTAAATGTCCTCAGCAGGTCATATGTGGTCCATGGGCCACAGTTTGAGGACCCCTGATAGAGAATATATCAACCTAATGCAAGCATGAGGATTGATGGCTGGGGCTAGTGCTTTGAACAGAAAAGTCTATGCTGCCCCGCATTTGTTCTCTAACACTATCTAATGCAAAACTATGTTTTTTTTCACCAGGCAAAGTCTTGCCCTATAAAAATGTTTGCATAGAAAGCTCAGAACCCAGGAACAATTAATTATTGGCAGAGCATGTGAAGTCTATATAAAAGAAGTTATTATTTTTCTACATACAAGATAGTAAATACATTTAATTATGGTGGGGGAAGCAAAGGGATCTTCCTCTGTATTAAGTTTTATTAACTGAGAAAATGAAAAACATGTCACCATAACAAAGAGGTCTTCTGTAACCCTAAATGTACCACTTTGGTGCAGGGCTTGAAAATGAAGACTTAATGGGGCACACAGTGGCCAGATGGTCTGCTGTACCAACAGGTATTGAACAGGGTTATTGTCAATTAACTTTGGTCTACATATGCCTGTAGCAATTTTGTTGTATTATAGGATCCTGACCATTGCTTTTTCACTGATAGTTCCCCCACATTTGGAGTTGGGGAGGCCTGAAAGACTTGAGGATGAGGAAACAGTGCAACAAGGCCTACCACAGAAGAAGCACACCAGCCTGTGCGACCATGGGGAGTGGAAAGAACAAGCCTATCAGGCATCAAAGAGCAAAAAACATATCATTAAGCGCCCACCCTCCTGTCATGACCGCTGAGGACAAAAGGGTGCAGAGGCAGACAGAGCCGACGAAATTGATGGCGCCCAGCCAACAAATGATAAAGTAACTGGGACCTTAAAGGCTAGAAGGTGAACAGCGCAGAAATAGCAAAGCCTACATAGAAGAAGCGCACCCACCTGTGTGACCACAAGGGGTCGATGGGAGCAGACATCAAACATCAAAGAACAAGAATTTAATCAGTAAGAAAGAGGGGGAGAGCAGGTTGGGGACCCAAAGCCCATTTGGGGGCAATTGAACACCCCCTTACAGGGGAGTCATGGAGAGGAGATGGGACAATCAAGGGGCAATGAGGTAGCAATGAAGCATAAAACTTTCCTCTATTTCCTGAAGGTTTCCTTCTCCTAAACACCATGGTCTCAAATGCCTTGCAGCTCCAGCTGTACTGGAGGAGGTGCACTGGCAGAGATGGGAGCTGGAAACACAGGGAACTCAGGGTGGATAAACCATTCGGGGTCATTGGTGGGAGTGGAGTTGCTGGATGGGTGGAGGGAGGGTGAGGTGGACAGAGGAAGCCAGCTGTGGGGATCTGCAGACTGTCTCCTATCTGGAGGACTGACGTAGAGAGGAGTGGGCAGGGGCAGATGTTGGGCAGTGTAAGATATGACAAAACAATAATGACTGCAGAGTAATGAGGACTTGGGGGTGGGGAGGGAAAGGTTGGAGGGGGAAGGAGGGGGCCTCATATCAGGGGCCCAAGGGGAAAGGCAGATGTTGGGAGAATGTTGACGAGGACAGGCAAGTGGGGGTGTTTGACAAAGTATATGTAACTAAGTATCGATGTACGAGCACCCGATAAAATGATTAAAAAAATTTTTTTTAAATCTGCTTAATTCTTTGAACTTATAAAATGGGACAAGGCCAATCTAAAGATAAATATATAGTGAGGGTAAATGTGAAGACGCAAAACTCGGAAGAGGAAGAGAAGATCTGTTGTGAGATCAGTCACTGACTCAGTGGGTCAGCTCAGACAAAAAGAAACTCCTGTGCATTAAGCCAGACTGGTCTTGAATACCCTTCCTCTGTTATTTTCTTCTGAACCTAAATATTAAGGGAAGTTTTACTCTTACGAATGAGGATGTTAAGGTCTGAGAAGGTGACTCAACTTGCAGAGGTCAACTTGAAAGCTTGTCTGCAATCCATATCTATCCCTATCCCTGGACTTCAGGATCCTCAAGAACAATTTCTTGAGTTTCAGGCCAGTTCAAAGGTCAGGGATTTATTTTATTTGTTTTCAAAGTCAAGTAAAGCACACAAAAAGTGAACTGCCCTCAATGCATTTCTGACTCACACTGACCACATTGGACAGAGTAGATCCACTCTCTAGGTTTTCCAAGGCCGTCAATCTTTACATAAGAAAGGTTCGTTCTTTTTTCCTCATGTGGGTTTGAATTGCCAATCTTTTGGTAAGAAGCCCAACTTGTAACTCACTATACCATCATACTGAAGCATTCCAGTTCACAAGATCTCTAACTCCAGGTCTTTGTACAATTCATTATAATACTTTGTCTTCTCTACATACTTTAAAATTTTCTATTCAGCTATTTTACTTCATCATTTCTTTCATTAGCTTTAACTACTCTAAGTTCATGAAAAATTCAGGGGTTTTTCTACCATCCACTTGGGTCTTCTCGTTCTTTCCTGCCTTTTGATCGACCTGTTGCTTTCTTCATGTATGGTAACATTAATGCCATCCTAAGATTCATCAGGTATTTGATAATCAGTGTCATATGCACCAAGTCTTTTCTTGAAATTGTCTGAAAATTTAGGTGGGATATACTTAAAGTCATACTTTTGCTTTCATGGACTTATTTTAGTTTTCTTCAGCTTCAATTTGAACTTGCATATGCGTATCTTATACTCCTTTCCAAAGTTTGACCATGACCTTGTTTTGACTAAAGGTATCGAGTTTTTCTGTTGCCCTTTCAATTGAAATTATTAATTTGATATCTATGCATTATATCTGATGAGGTCTACATTTGCAGTTGGCAATTATGTTGCTGAAAAAGAGTGTTGCCAGTTAGTAAATTATCAGTCTTTCAAAAATTCGATAGTTCAATCTGTATCTGGCATCTTGATATTGAATGATGTACGAAATATCAAGAGAAGATGGAAGGAATATGTAGAATCATTGTACCAAAATAACTGTTCAACTTTGAACATTTCTGATGTAGCATAGGATAAAGAGCTGGCAGACATCCAGATTTTTGCCCTTTGAAAGAAAGGTGACCTAATGGAGTGCACAAAGTATCTAACAATATCATTGATATCACAGACAAGTAAATTTTTTTTCAAGTAGCAGTATATCAACAATAATTCAAGACAGATCCAGAGAAGACATGATGCAATGATATTTCATTGCTGATGTCAGGTAGATGTTGGCTGAAAGCAGTGAATACCAGGAAGAAGTTCATTGTAATCTGTTTACTATCCACAGATAACATTTCAAAGAATGGGAATTCCAGAACACCAAATTGTGGTCATTCAATAGCTGTACATAGATAAAGAGGTTATGAACTACCCCTCAACATGGAGAAAACAAAAATGATCACAACGGTAATGATAAGTTGTGGTGAAAAACAGAGAAAAGATTGTTAACCTCAAGAATTTCATTTTGCTTGGATGCACAATCAGCTCTCATGGAAGCAGCATTCAAGAGATCAAACAATGTCTTATACTTTGCAAATTTATTTCAAAAGGCCCCTTTAAAAGGAGGTGCTAACGATGTCACTGTGAGAGCAACAGTGTGACTGACCAACACAGTGGTATTTTCAGTGTTCTCATATGCATGCAAAAGCTGGATGGTAAATAAGAAAGAAAAAAATATTAGATACCCTCGAATGAGAGTGTTGGTAAAGACTACTGAATATACCATGGGCTGGTATACCATGGGCTGGTATAAGAAGAACAGGCATAATGTGCCTTGGAAGCAAGGGTGGTAAGACTACATTTCACATATTTTGGACATGTCACCAGGAGAAACCAGCCTCTGGAGAAGGAAATCATGTTTGGTAAAGTGGAAAGTCATAGAAACAGATCTTTCATATGACATATGAGTACTGTGGCCCCACAATCATACATTCAAACATAGCAATACCTATGACATTGATGTAGAACTTTGTAAGGTATCGTTCTATTGTCATAGGGTCACTGCCAGTACAATCAAGTTGATGACACCAAGAGACATCCACATTAACATCTCTTTGTCTCCTTTGCAGAGACTCCCCTTGGCTGCTGCAATGTAAAAGCAGCTACAGACAATGCACAAATGAATGAGTGTAGTGGTGCTCCCATGAAAGATGATTCATGGACTCTGAAAGTTAAATTTCATTTTCTTCTCTTAAGGGAAGAACACAACCCATTCCAAGATGCATCATCCAAAACAAGAGTCAGGCAGTAGTTTTCCATCTTCCGGACAAGATCATCTTTGAAGTCTTGTTGAGATCACACATTTTTCAGAAATCCAGTTCAACAGCAATACCCATAATTTGCTTAATTGATTAATCGCTCTGCATGCCAGAATCTATGCTAAATGTTTTGCTACAGTGTTAAGTAGGGCTATCATTATCTCTATTTCAGAAATTATAAAATTAAAGAGAAGGTAGAAACATGTCAAAATTCATTATAATTGGTAAGAGGTAGAGCTATACTTTAATGTATATGTATATTATTCCCAAGAATGAGTGCATAAACCTCTTGTTGTTTTCATTATAATAAAATGGCTAGAACTATAGTCAGGATACAGAATTAGGGAGAACTTATGAATGTTTTTAATTCATTTATCTTTTAGGTTGCCTTTATACATTCTATTCAAGTGTTCTTTGCCAGACAAAGCATTACAATATTTCTGGATAGGAATAACCACTCTCCTCTCTCTTCTTCCCTTTTCCAGAAATGTGATGCCTAAGACTGTGGATGGCCAGATAACCATGGAGAAGACGCCAAGTTATTTTGTGACAAATGAAGCTCCCAAGCGCATCCACTCTATGGCTAAGGACATCAAACTGATTGTCGTTGTGCGGAATCCGGTGACCAGGGCCATCTCTGACTATACTCAGACACTGTCAAAGAAACCTGAGATTCCCACCTTCGAGGTGCTGGCCTTCAAAAACAGGACCCTGGGGTTGATTGATGCCTCCTGGAGTGCCATTCGAATAGGGATCTATGCCTTGCACCTGGAAAACTGGCTGCAATATTTCCCTCTCTCTCAGATTCTCTTCGTCAGTGGTGAGAGACTCATAGTGGACCCTGCAGGGGAAATGGCCAAAGTCCAGGATTTTCTAGGTCTTAAGCGTGTTGTGACTGAGAAACACTTCTATTTCAACAAAACTAAGGGTTTTCCTTGCCTCAAGAAGCCAGAAGACAGCAGTGCCCCAAGGTGCTTAGGCAAGAGCAAAGGTCGGACTCATCCCCGCATAGACCCAGATGTGATCCACAGACTTCGGAAATTCTACAAACCCTTCAACATGATGTTTTACCAAATGACTGGTGAAGATTTTCAGTGGGAACAGGAAGAGAGTGACAAATGAGCCTAGAGATGGAAAGACAGGGCTAGTGAATTGCTACGGAGGCTCGGTTTATCTGAATCCTGTCACTCCTCAGGGTCTGTGGCCTCAGCCTTGCTGGAGTGCCAAGTGTATTTCCTCCCTCTCCCTCGCAGGGTTGCCTCCAACACTGTTGGTTTAGGAAAAGGGGTGGATCCCATGGCATCCCTATAGAGGAACTAACTAGGTCTGACTTGACAAGAGCATCTGGTTAGCAGGTGGCCACCAAAGCACACTGATCATTGTTGTCTTCTGCTAGTTAAGAGTCTAAAGATAGAGGATCAATAGTTGTCAAGGTCAGAGACAGTGCATTGAATGTTTGGGGGTTATTTTTTGAAGGGGAGAAGAAGATCTGACTGTTGGGGCTCTCATGTTGAGTTGGGAAGCTAGGGTTCTAGTCCTGAACCCGGTACAGACTCCTTTTGTATAAATCTCTGCTTTAACATCACTCCAGAAAATTATTTGTGACTAAGTGTTCTAGGACCCTGGGGAAGCAAGAGCTCCCTCTAAGGTGTTTCCAGTCTTCTTAAAGTGCTCATCCCACAACTCCTTGACTTGTCCCATCTCCTTAATATGAAGGCAGAGGCATGCACGGTCTTCACCAAAAAAGAAAAAAGAAAGAAAAAACCTGGTCCCATGGGAGTCTTAAGGGCCCTTAATGAAGGTTGGGTCTCTTTCTTCATAAATATCCAGGGTTTCGAGATGTTTAGCACATGTCCAAGGGTTGACCAGATTCACAAGTCAGATTCAAGAGTATAGGGTTACATCTGAACCCCTGGGGTTGACAAACATGAGGGTTCAAGAAGAAAGGCAGCCCTTCATACGTGATGACCAGACCCCTTACCTCCAGACCACACCCCACACCTCAGCACCATGATTCTGAGTTATGCAGTGTGTGTGGGTTCTGTCCTTTAACGTCCCCTGAGAGGGACAAGGGCCAGAGACTTGGCATGTTTCTTGACCTAAGTAATCCTTGGCAAAACAAGGGGGAGGGGAGTAGGTACCACTTTGCAGCCCTTTCTATTTGCCTCACCCATATCCTTTCATGGTCATCTCATGCTGCATTTGCCCTATTCTGAGATGGCATGTATGGGGGACACAGCAAGAAGGCCTCCTCCATTTGTCAGATCTAGGTTGTGAAGGTGGTGGGCAGGACCAGAACTTTCTGCAGACACCCCTCTCAAGGGCTGCCAAATAATATCTCTTTCCATTACTTTGATTAGAAGCAGATGAAAATGCAGCATTTGACATCAAGCACTTGTTCACAGATCTCCAAAACGAGGAATTGTTCTAGTAAAATTGGAAATATGTATGAGTGGAGGAGTTAAATTTGTTCAGCTGTTATTAAACTGTCATTTCTCCTGCTAAATGAAACTTGTGTTGTTATAAAGCTTAATGCAACCTGATTAATGGATTCCAATGGTGTGTTTGTGTCGGTCACCTCCACCACAACCCCACCCTCACCTCTACTGCACTTTCTGGGATGTCTCAAAGGACCACAACTAAAGACCTTCAGAGCCAAAGGCTCCAGGGCAGAATGCATCTTGAAGCAGCACAAAGAAAACAGGTTCCACTTTCCTTATCTTAATCAATCTTGGATGGATTAAATTTATGGGCCAGGTTGAGGGACAACCATATAAATAAATACTTTCTTGCTCAGGGAGTTGTTGCCGAACCCAGTGCCAGAGCAACAGCTTCACTACTAAAGTGAAATAAGATATATATCAAGCCAGACACACACATATGCATATATAGGCAATGCCTTCTAATTCTCTCACTTTCTTTTGCTTTTGTGGAAGTTACCCAAAAGGGAAGGTACATCCAACATTTTTTGCCTTCTTGGAGGAACATGGTCTTCTTTGTATTTTAATGGCTTATCACTAAGGAGTGTCATGATAACTTCATGACCCGAAGGAACATGTAGGGGTATAAAAATGTTAAAGATATTTTCTACTTCCTAGGAATGACTATTATTATGACACACTGCCATCCTGAATGGACATAACTTGCCTCAACCACTTGGTCACATTTTCTATTCTCTAAGCTACCTGCTAAAGAAGAGAACACCAAGATCTTAAGTTCTGATTCCAACAAGAGCGTCCTGAGAAACATGCTAGATGTCACATCAATAGGACAACCAAATTTATTTTTAAGTAGGGTTTGCTAAATGGTTACCCTGTTATTTTCATCCTGGAAGTAAAAGTGATGAACTCCATGTAAATAATTGATAGACCCTTGCATATCAAAGTAGACTAAAAGTCTCTGTAGAAAGAGAGCAGAAGACTAAGGCCTGGAATCTTAAACAGGTTTCTTTTTAAGTGTCTGGTGAGATTGTTGAACTCTCTTGGTTCTAAAAAGAAATAAGAACTTAACAAGACTAAGTTTTATTTCTGCAATATTTTCATTAGCTTGATTCTTGCATTTCTGCAAGTGAGCCACTAAACTATGTCCTCTTCTTCAGTGAGAAAACTTGACAAAGGAATTATTTTCTATCCAGAAAATCTATGTCAACGTGCTAAAATGGAGTAAGGTTAATAATACGTCTGCTCTACTTAAACATGAGCATTGTAACTCCTGGGAGATTGAATTTTGTATTTGATTTTAATTAGCAAAGCATAAATTACATTTCATTTTCTATCTTCTCTTCCCTCGAATAGATGATTCATACCTCAGGAAAGGTTGCTGCACATGATTCAGAGATGAGAAAAAAGAGATGTCACCCTTCCAAATAGTGCAGCTGCTGTTGATCTCATATTCATTTCTCTTTGTCAGTATTATCCTGCAATTTACTGATATAAAAACAACCTTCTAGGTTAAACTGACTAGCTTAAAACAACAAAAAAAGATAATGCACACACTTATTAGCCCCTTTCCTTTGCTCCATTTGCCAATGGACTGTATATTAAAACAATTTCAGAGTAATAAGGATGCTGCCAATCACAGGGAATTCCTTCAATTACCCTTCAGATTGAACACTGTGCTCAGAAGATTGTAACCCACTCTTCCCTGTGGTATAAGGAGACCTAATCTGAGTCTCATATTCCTCAAACCTCAACTCTGTTTTTTTTTTAACTTTGCCTTTCTGGTTTCCTCTGATTTTCTTACTTTAATGTCATATTCCCCTGGCAAACCTCTCCACAACCTGACAACCAGCAGACCAGTGGGAACTGGAGCTTATTCTTGCCTCAATTTTTGTCTTAGAGGAGAAGTACTATAGAACTTAACTTTTGTTTTCATGTATAAGAAATAAGTATGTTTAAGCTATCAGATAGAGTGGAATAGATTGAGGGACACAAAGGACAAGATGGCAGCAATGATGATGATTATGCTGTGTGTTAGTCCAAATAGACTATAAAACTCCAGTGACACTCAGATGTGTATAACAATATGCAATTGAGAACACATCCCAGCCCAGTCCATATCAAGTTCATAAATCCAATATTAGCCCATATGTCCATTACGAGTCCATAAATTCTTCTTTAGACTTACACAGTTCATGTAATGAGGCTGAATTTAGGAAGATCACAGGCCAGTAGGTGCAAGGCCTTATGGATCCAGTGGCAGTGGAAGCGTCTAATGTTGGCGTGGTTCTCCACATGGCTCTTCCAGCCCCAGGTCTCTGGCTTCGTCAACTTCGCTCATGTGGTTTGGCAACAGGAATACGAAGCAGAGAGAGTGCATCTAGCCTCCAGTGAGCTTTTTATCTCCTTCACACCTCCAAAGGAGCATTAATCTGCTATCTGGTTGACAGGCTAAACTCCACCCCTTTGAAAGTTGACAGGAGATTATGTAACTGCCACAGACCACCTCTTGTCAACTTGACAGTTTTACACAACTCTTTAACCATATATAAATTTTAACAAAACAATATTAAAATCATATCTGTACCTAACAGGATAAATCTAAAATGCACACAATTCAATACATGGCAAAGTCTCATTTTAGACATAATAGTTTGTAAGTGAACAGCACAACAATATTCTATTAACAATTGAAGTTAATCCTATAATCTGATGACTTTGTTCCCTCACCTGTGAAAGTTTGTAAGCCAGCCACTTCATGCCTTAATCCCTCCAATTTTGGGTACCCAATTTCTATACAGCCCACTTCCATTAACCCAGTGTTCTAAAGAGAAAATCATGTTCTTTGATGTGAAGAATCTTCATTCCGTTGGAACCTTATGAGACCACATTCATAAGCAATGTCAAATCAGGACAAGACATCCATAAAGTCAGCAAAATATTCTCTTTATGTGGTTGGCTTCTGGTTAACTCAAGTGGTCTGCCTCACTTAGCTTCACCAGGATGCCCACTGGCAGCCTTTTCTTTTGAGCATGAACCCCACCACAAATTCTCAAAAACCATACCCACCTTGTGCTAGGGCATAAACTTCAGACTAGTAAACCTGCTTTCATCATCTTCACTAGTCCCTGTGAAACAGGTTGAGGGGTGTCAGTGGCCAGATTCAACCAGTCTCTATTCTGCTGCATCTCTCTCGCTTCCACTCAACAAGTGGATCCAGGTGGTCACATAGCAAGCATTTGTCTGCCCACAGGCTCCTTTTAATGCTCAGTTCTAGAGAGGAGAGTTTCTTTATGACTCCAAAGTTTTTCAGCTTCTGAAATTAAACCACTAGTTCAAAATTCAAAAAACCAAGGAGTTCTCTTTTTGTTCAATCTGTCAATAGTCCCCAAGGCAGTGATCTTCACCTTCAAATGTTCTTAGCACTCAAGACATTGTGTGGGGCTTATCCTTTTAGAACTTTCTTTGCAGGTATGTTACAATCCATTTAAATTTCAATTTAATAACTCAAGGCAAACAGGCTTATAAACTCTCTAATTTTACTTCCCATTGATAATTTCTATCAACCATTATATCAATAAAAATTGGCAGAACAAAACAGAATAAACCCAGTACAGATAGATCTTAAACTCAATTCTTAAAACAGTCAAATTCCACCCTTATCCATTTTATCTCAATCCTCTTCTAAATTATTCTATTGATGAGAAATATGTCCTTAGGCATCTGACTGAATCAAGCTGGGGTGAAGCCTTCTGTAAGCCATTTTGATCTTCTGTCAGCCATTTTTACTAAGCAGTGTGATTTCTAAGAAATTCAAGGGATGACTTCATCCCCTAAGCTCAAAATACACATTAATCACGTTCATTTTTGCCATCAAAAAAGAATTACCAAATATAATTCCTAGGAATCAAAAATTTAAATTCCCACTTTCTTTCCAGAAAATTACCCAGTAAATTCCAAGGTCATAGCTGACCTCTGGTTGGCCAAAGAAGAAAAACTACCATGAGGCTGAGGTTAAACAAGAATCCACTCTCCATCTTCATGATTTGTTTCTCTAGTACCCCACGCCCATGGTGTATTAGTCTGAGTAGACTAGAGAAACAAATCCTGTGACATGTGTGTATAAAAAAGAGTTTTATATCAAAGAGCAGTTGTATACTAAGAAAACATCCTAACCCAGTATGGATCAAGTCCATAAGTCTGATATTAGCCTATGTGTCCAATACTAGTCTATAAATTCTTGAGACTCACTGATACTGAATGCAAGAAGACCCCAGGTCAGTGGGTAGGAGGTCTTGCGAATCCAGTGGCAGTGGAAGCATCAAAACATTGGCATGGGTCTCCACATGGCTCTTCCAGGCCCAGGGCTCTGGCTCTATCATGTGGCTTGTCAACAAGGATAGGAAGCAGGGAGGGTACATCTGGTCTCTAGTGAACTATTTATCTCCTTCATATATCCAAATGAGGTCATCAATCTGCAGCCTGATTGACAGGCTAGACTCCACCCCTTTGAAAGTTGACAGGAGATTATGTAACTGCCACATGCTGATACTGCAAAGCTGATGGTGATGAAGGGGATGGTGTTTTTGATTAAGGTCATTATGATGATGAAGAAGGAAGACATGCTTTGATCTCCATATTCCTTCTAGGACAATAGGTTATTAGGTTCCAAGGAGAAGTCTCCAGGTGTGAATTCAGTTTTTCTCAGACTAAACAATTCGGAAAGTGTCAAGGAAGAGAATCATCATAGATTCTGCTCCGAGCCAGCCCAGAAGAAAAGATTAATTTTAACCCCCTACCCCAAAGCAGAACTCTTCCCACTAAGTCATTTAGAGACATCTTCACTTTACTCCTAATTTTCCTCTTCTCATACTAAGGTTCTTTTAGGTACAAAATGCTAAGATTAATTCACACAGAAACAGAGAGATCATGTAATGAAAGTGGAGATGTCGTTTTTAACATTCCTATGAATTATTTGCCTGAGAAAGAGCAATATAATGTGAGATATTCCTATCAAGAAAAGCCATGTTCCAGTAGGAAAACTGCTGTTTCTTTTTCCTTTCTTTCTTTTTTTTTTTTTTTGGGGGGGGGCGGTTTGGGCATCACTGCCCTCTGGTGGTGGGAGTAGGAGGCCCAGCCTTGTTGCTGGATTTGAACCTCCAACCCAGTGGGCCGCAGTCCCGTGCACAACCACTATGCCACCGGGGCTCAGCCCGAAACTGCTGTTTCTTTACTTTAAGTGATTATCTTTTATGTTACGTGATTTACTTTGAAGTGACTGCCTTAGTTATCTAATGCTTCTATAACAAAAATACCATGAGTAACTTTTACATGAATATAGTTTCTCAAAATTTGAAGACTAGAAGTCTAATTCAGTATGTCAGTATGTCAGCTCTGAATGACAGACAGGCTGCTAAACGTGCTTGCTTGTAGACATACCTTACACTGTAGCATTACTATAACAAAAGAACCCCTCTCAAATAGGGTCATAATCCAAGACATTCAGGATTTACAAGACATATTTGGGGGGACATATTGATTACATATTATTTCATCTTTGGCCACCAAAAAGGGTTGCATTTGTGAAATACAAAACACATTTACCTCATCACATCATTCCAGAAGTCTAAAATCAGTCCATATCCAAATTTCATTAGTGACAAGAACACCTTTTCATCTGTGATTGTATGAAATCTAAAATACACGTCATCTGCTTCCAAAAATCAGTAGTGTAACAGGCACAAGGTAGGCATTTCCATTACACATGGGAGAAATTGGAGGAAAAGAAGGAATCACACAAGTCCAAAACCCAGTAGAACAAATTATAGTCATTCTCAAGTCTTGAAAATAATCCTCTCCTCCCTAAGACAATCTTAGCAATGACACCGTCCTGCAGATTCTGGGAATTAGGGATGCCCTTTAGATCCTTGGAAGAAACCCACTGGCCCTGGACTCCACCTCTGGAGCAATTTGGAATGGCAACTTTGTTTCCTCAGCTTGAAGGACTTTGATTATCCTAAATCAGGGATGTTAAACTGGTGGCCCACAGGCCACATGTGGCCCCTGAGGGAGTTTTTTAGGGCCCGTGATGCTCTGAAATAAAATGAAAATAGAAAAGAAATGTTATGAAGAAAATAAAACTTAGGGAAAAATGAAGTAACATTCAATCCCTCATTACATTTCACTTCAGACCATCTGAATGGCAAGTCTACTTCCTCAATGCCCCAAAGCCCTATTCTACTGTTCCTTGGGCATGGAAGCCCCACCCCTTTACTTTGGATAGCGGCTTAACCTCCGCCTACCCCCTGGCAGCATATGTTTACAACAGTATCACACTCCAAAGTTAGTGTGGATCCAGCTCTAAATTTAGGAGACCATGACCTCAACCTTTGAGATAAAGATGGCCTTCTAACTATTCCACGGACCCGTGGACTGCTCTGGGTTTGGCACTTTTCTTAGAGTTCTGTTTTCTGCCTGTAGAATTCCAAGGGGCGAAAAATATACTTTCCTTTAAGCCTTGCTGTGTCTCCTTCACTCAAAGCTGATGAGCTTCCTACTCTAACTTAAAGTTGCCTGGCATACTACAGAACAAAACCCTGCCCAGTCGTGTGCTATTCTCACATTTTTTTTCTTATATTTTAGACCACTATTGCCCACTATGTTAGTCCATCTTGTTCAAGATCTTCCTCTTTGGGGATGACCCTCTCTTTCACTAAGCATGATGTCCTTCTCCATGGACTGCACTTTTCTGACAACATGCCCGAAGTGCACGTGATGAAGTCTCTTCATCATACCTTCTAAGGAACATTCTGGTTGCACTTTTTCCGAGACAGATTCGTTTGTTTTTGTCAATCCATGGTCCTGTCAAAATTCTTTACCAGGGCCATAATTCAAATACATCAATTCTTTTTCAGTATTTCCTCTTCATTGTTCAACTTTCAAATACATATGAGAGGATTAAAAATATCATTGATTGGATGAGGCCCACGTTAACCCTCAGAGTAACACTCTTGCTTTAAAGAAGTCGTGTGCAACAGATTTACCCAATATAATGTGTTGTTTGAACTCTTGACTACTACTTCCATGAGCTTTGATTATGGATCCACAAAAGATGAAATCCTTGACAACTTCAGTTTTCCGCTGTCCATCATGATGTTGCCTATTGGTCCTGCTGTGAGGATTTGGCTTTCTTTTTATTGTTGTAATCCAACTTGAAGAGTGCCATCCTTGATCTTTGCTCTTTAGGAGACTAGAAATCTGAAGCCATATTGCCAGCTCTAGGAAAAGACTTTGTATATAAACTCTGGAGGAAAGTCCATATGTCTTTGAATTTTTGCTTCTGGGTGATCTTCATGTGGTTTGCCATTTTGTTTCCCTCGTTTCTGTTCTTGCTTGTTGTCTCTTTATATGTCAAAATATATACACTGGAGTAATAGCTCAAGTGGCCCTTATAGCCACATTTATATAGGTTAAGATTTACAATGAATATTTGGGGGGACAATTTTTTTATATATTGTGAAATATTTCTTTCTTTTTTAAATATAGATTTTATTGGGGGTTCTTACAGCTCTTATGACATTCAATATATCATTTGTATTAAGCATATTTGTACACATGTTGCCACATTCATCTACATTTTATACTTGAACCCCCCAGCATGAGCTCCTCTTTCCCTTTTTCCTCTAGTTTATTTTTTAAAATTCCAACTCACCATATTTCCCCTTCTCTCTTCTCCTCCCCCATGAACACCCAATAATTTACAAATTGTTATTGGCTCTTCATATCGTACACTGTCCAATGTGTCACTTCACTCAACACCCCCCTCCCCCTGTTGTCCGCATCCCAGAGAGGAGGTCACATGTAGGTCCCAGAAATTTGTTTCCCTTTTCTACTGCACCATCCCTCCACCCTCCCAGTGTCACCATTCCCCACTAGTCTCAAGGGATTATCTATCCTAAATTCCCATGTTTCTGACTCCAGTGTACATCCCCTGGTCTAGCCGAATCTGTCTGGCAGAATTGGGATAATGATAGTCGGTGGGAGGGAGCATCTGAGAACCAGAGAAAAGTTACACATTTCATTGCTATTACATTGTGCCTAGACTGGCTCACCTATTCACTGCAACCCCTCTGTAAGAGGATTTCACTTCACTTATTGATGGGCTTTGGGTCCCCAATCTGAACTCCCTCTCATTTATAATGATATAGTTTTTAGGTCTTTGATGCTTTATACCGGATACCTTCGACAACTCGTGGTCACACAGGCTGTTGTGCTACTTCCATGTGGGATTGCTTCTTAGCTAGATGGCCACTTGAAGCCTTTAAGACCCCAAATGCTACATGTTTTGATAGCGGGGCACCATCAGCTTTCTTCACCACATTTGCTTATGTACACATTTGTTTTCTGTGATCATGTCAGGGAGCTGTACATCATGGAATGCCAAATTAATAGAACAAAATGTTCGTACACTGAAGAAGCACCTGATGGAGGTCTAATGCCCCTCTGCTGTCCTAATTCTAAGCCTATAAGTATATGCATATTTATCTATTTTCCCATTGTCTTATGAATATATGCACCTATGTACATGCCTGTATTTAATCTCTATAAATGCCCCTTACTCCCCAGTTCTTTTCTCTATTTCCCTATCCCTCCTCCTGTCACACCATCATGCTCAACCTCCATAAGGGTTTCAATATTTTCTCTCTGTTACATTAGTGTTAATCAATCCTTATCGGACTCCCCACACCCACTCCGTCAACTATGCTGAATCACATGCTACTCCCACCATCCCTAGATCAGCCAACAGATGCTCCCTACATCCACCCTGATGCCATCAGTCCTGTCATCCCACTCCCAGTCCTCCCATCCAGCCCACCCCATTCCAGATAGACCTGTAGAGAAAGTAACATGGTCAACAAAAGGGCATCTCATAATAAAGTGACCAAAGAAAACAATGAAACATCAACCAAAAAAAAATTCCCCAATATCCAACATGTACACGTACATGCAAAAATACAAAGATAATAACAATACAAAAACCTAAAAATAGTTTAAGGTCTGTTCATTAACCTCCAGGAGTGTCTCCTGGTTGAGAGGGATGGGGTGCCACACTCTGGTCACAAAGTATATCTTTGATGCTCGATCTGGAGTTCCATATTTTGTCGCACACCCTTATTTTTTTGGTGTGGTTGGGTCAGACAGGGCATAATCCTGACCCTGTCTCTCCATTGCTGACCCCAAAATGTCTTGGGTCAGTGAGGGTAGCTTTATTTCATATTGGGGCAGGCCATATGGTCCTCTTTTCTTATTGGCAGTTCTGAGTGGGAATATTGTCCTGAAGACTCAGTAGGCCAGGATGTACTTCATTCTATCTTCCTCTCCCTTCATTTATTCTAATGTACTCTGGTAAGGTATATCTCTCTCCCCAAGCTCCACCAAGGCAAACTCCCCTGGGGGAGAGGTGGGTATCCCTGTAGTTGGAATTGGGGGTTATGCTTTCAGACCTCTCCACTGGTTCTCCACTCCATTGCTTCACACTGCATTCACATCTGGGGATACCATATTTAAGTTTGATTCCTCTTTTCCAATCTGTAGGAGCTCCAGACGTGAGCTCTCTGGCCACCATCTTGAAAGTCTTTTTTTAAAATAATAATTCACAAGAGTGATCTTTAGTAAAACTCCAAACCCAAAGAAAACAATCACTGCTGTTGAATAGATTGTGATTCATAGTGACCACATAAGGCAGATTGAAATTCTTTCCTAAAGTTTCTGAGGCTTTAGCTATTTATGAAGCAGACTAATTCATCTTTATTCTGTGAAGAAAATGGTGGGCACAAAAGTGAAACCTTCAATTAACACCCGACACAATGTACTTCACAACTACAGCTTCTAATCTATTACAAAGGACTACAAATACTCCCAGAGATCCCCTTTATCTATTGTTTCCTGAGCATTATCTAAAGCAACAACCAACTGAGTCAGTTTCTTAGTTATCAGAAATTAACTCCATAAATAGAAATTCACCTTTTCTGAAAATCCGATCAAATCAGAAATAGTTAAAATTGTACCATCCACATTCAAACATACTAAATCAGATGATAAGATCATGTAGACTGGGTTACTAGCTCAGGAATGATCAATAAGTCTTACCCTCAATTTACAGAGAAGATATCTTAGGCTTGTACATTTAAGTGACTTTACCTAAGTTCTTCAGAACTGTAATGATTGTAAAACCAGAATGTAGATTGCTGAACTGAGGCTGGTTGGAGAGGGAAGTACAAGAATAGCGTGCCCTAAATAATAGCAGCAAAGATGATGTGAGTGTTTTGATACTCATCCTCTTAATCCAGGAAAGATTACTTAATCATTGTAGCACAACTGGAAAACATGAATCTGAAATAGACAGCCAGATAGACACTGAGTTTTTATTGCAGAGAATAGTGCTCCATTAAAAAGTCATCCATAAGAAGACAAGTGAGCTAGAAGTCTTTCATGTTAAAGAACCAGGACGATTTTCATCAAAGTGATTTTGAGCTCTCATTGACCCTGTTATTGTGAGGCATAAATTGAAATAAACAAAGAACTTTGGCTAGTGAGAAATGTCTTCCTAGACAAATTGGAGATCAACATTCAAACTGAACCCTTCTTAGACTTCCAATGAGAATAATAAATACTTTTCTCATTAATATCTTAGATGTGTAATCTTTGGAGATCTCATTTTCCTATTCAATATCTTATACCATAATCTTAGTTTTATCATATTGCTGTTAGTTTCTACCAACTCAGTTCTAACTCAGCCAACCCTATTCACAGAAGAACAATACTGTGTTATCCTCACAAATGTTCTTATGTTTGCGTATATTGTTACAGCCTCTCTGTAAATCCATCTTGTCTAGGATCTTCTTCCTTTTGATTCCTCGTCTACTTTACCAAGCATTATGTTCTTTCTTGATAATATGCGTAAAACATATGAGATGAAGACCTGTCATTCCTGACTCTAAGAAGCCTTCTGACTCTACTTCTGAAAGACACACTTATTCATTTTTGGCAGTTCATAGTACTCGATTTTTTCCCCAGGCACCGTAATCCAAATTCATTTTTACTCATCTACTGTCTTCCTCAATGTCCATCTTTCACAAGCATATGAGGTTATTATGAGGCTATTGAAAATACCGTGGCTTGAGTCAAGCACACCTTAATCTTCTAAGTAATATCCTTGACTTCCAGCAGTTTATAGATCCATTTGACATCACCAATGAGATCCCTTTTCAACATTCTTTTCTGAATCTGCTCTGAGCCTCTGACAGCTCCCTATCACTGTACTGCTACAACCCTTGTTAGATGATCATCAGCAAAGTTTTACTTGCATGTGATATGATATTTCTGTTCTCTAATTGTGTGCATTCTGTTGAAAGACCTTTCTTTGGAATGGGTACCAATGCAGTTGGCTAACTCACTGTCTTCTAAATTTCTCAGCATAGAAGAGTGTGCACTTCCAGTGCTTCCTCAGCTTATTGACACATTTCAATCAGTATTCTCTCAATTCCTACAGCCTTGATTGCAGCTAATGTTTTCAGTGCACTTTGGGCTTCTTTCTCCAGCATCCTTGGTTCTTGTTCATAAACCACCTTCTGAACTTCTGAACTGATGGAATGCCAACTAATTCTACTTGGTGCCATGATTTTGTGCATTATATCTTCTTTTAATACTTCTTGCTTTATCTAATAATTGCCCAAAGAATCTTTTAATATTTCAACTTGAGGCTTGCATTATTTTCTTCAGTTGTTTCAGTGTAAGATAGCCTTCATTTTTAATTTTCTCATTCTAGGTCTTTGCACATTTCCTCATATGTACTTGGTCTTCTTGAGCTGCCCTTTGAAATTTTCTGTTCATCTCTGTGACTTCATCATTTTGTCTATTCATCTCAGTCACTCCCTGACTGTGAACAAATTTTGGGGTCTCTTTACTCTCTGACTGTGAACAAATTTCGGGGTCTCTTCTGACACACTTTGATATTTTCTTTCGTCCTTCTCTTTTTATGGACCTTTTCTTTGTAATCAATTTTTTAGATGGTACTTTTTATACCATCCTACAGTACATCAGGTCTTGTCATTTTTGTTTAATACATCAAATCTCTTCTTATTATGTTCTCAAAATTATGGTTGGATATAGTTAGGGTCATATTTGGTTCTCATACATTCATTTTATTTTTCTTCAGTTTCAACCTAAACTTATATATTCCCAGTTAGTCTCTGGCCTGGTTTTAGCTGCTAATATTTAGTTTCTCTGCCGTCTCTTGCCACAGAGGAAGTCAATTTAAATTCTGTGTATCTAAGAAATGTACTGGAGAAATCCAAGTGTATAGGTGTCTTATGTTGGTTGAAAAAAGTTATTGACTATACAAAAGTCATTGGTGTTACAAATTGTTATCATTTGCTCTCCGGCTTCACTTGTATCACAAAACCTATTTTCCAACTACTCTTCTTTCCTTTTTGCTTTCAACATTCACATTCTAATTGTCAGTAATTATCTATACATAGCAATCGCATGTTTGATCAACTTAAGACTGAAGACATTTGTGGAATTCAATTTTTGCATCTCTAGCTTTTGTGGTTAGTGCATACATTGGAAAAAAACAATTGTATTCATTGAATTTCTCAGTATACTGATAGACATTATAGTCTGACAGACAGTATTGTACATCCAAAATAGATCTTGATATGGTCTTTTTTGTGAAAAATGCAACGTCATTTCTGATTGTGTCATTTCTCGCATAGGAAACCATAGTTTCTGATTCAAAATGGCCATTGCGAGGCCACTGTCATCTCACGGACATCTAGAATATCAACCTTTATGAGTTCCATTTATTTTTATCTACTTCCAGAATTCCTGAATTCATCCTTCATTCATTTCAAGGTCCAATTAGTAACCGATGTTCGAATCTGTTTCTTCTTACTTGAGTTGCATCGTCGATCAAGGATGGTCTCAGGGCTTCACTTCTACAGTCATGACTCCAGTCGTGTCCTCGCAGTTCATTCTATTTTGAGGAAACCCTGAACAAGTCGCTGCATTGCAGCTGCTGCTGACTCACAGTGACCCTCAAGGGTAGACTTGCTTCGGAGGGTTTCTGTTAGTAACTCCCTGATGATGGAAACAGAAAGCTCACTCTTTCTTCTATTCTCTGACAATGATTTGCTTCTATTCATTAGGTTTTCTGTAACTGATCATTTTTCCATGCCATCCATAGGGTTTTTAAGTGACTCATTTCTCTGACGTGGACAGCATATACCTACTTTGTAATCTGTGCCTAGTCTGGAAACTCTGCTGAAATCTTTTAAGTTGGAGGGTGATTCTGCTGGTACTTGAAATACCAGTGACATAGTCTTCAGCATGACAGCAACTCCTAAGCCATGGCAGTTTGACCCACTGACAGACAAACGGTGGATCTTGCTTTATAGCACCCTCCTATTCATTGTCTCCAAAGAGATGACCTTCCTTGACCCAAAGATGCCAGATGAGTTGTCCCATATGCCTTAGAAGCCTGAGTCTTCAGGCATTTTCCATCCCCCTCCCCACCAGGGAAGCTTGTTCTGAGAAAATGGTAATGGAAGTCAGGAAGAAACTGTATGATTGCTCTGAGAACTAGAAAAAAAGGTTGATATAGGAATCTAATGGTATGGCAATAGGGTTCTGTGAAGAACTCTCAGAATTTATGCCTTTGTTTTCATGAATAAGGAAAGAGATAGCTGCTGTCTTGTCAACTGTAACATAGAAGGCCAGGACTACAACCTGGACCTACTGACTTCTTAGCCACAATATTTTTGAGATATATATTTTGGCATAGATTCAAAAGACAACAAAGATTATTTTAAAATGACTGCCTAACAGATTGTTATAAAAATGAGACACGCCTACAAATATCAGGGAGGAGACTTTTCTAAGATAAAAATTGAATGCATAGTCGATAATGAGTCTCCATCAGCGCTCAGTCTAGACTTTTATAATGGTATTCCTAAAAACAGAAGCTTCCCTTGAGGAGATGTGAACGAGAATGGAGTAAAATTCTTCCAAAAGTATTGGGGCTACACTGGATCTCTGGATAGCTGACCAATGCACACAATTTTCTACTGTGTTTACAAAGCTTTATATCCATTTCTATATCCAATCATTCAACTGGGATTGTACAGATAATTTTGGTTAAATAGACACAGGATGTCCCAAGTAGGCCAGTGGGAATCATCTCCAGAATCAGATAGATGTCAAATCAAAGTGAGCAGGCTTGTTATCATTCCATTGATTTCCAGTTCTTTTGTTTTGTTTTTGCTTATTTGGCATTTTTGTGCACTTGTGGACAGCCACTCTACTAGGTGTAAGGGAACATTGTGCCTAAGGAAATTTTAGTAGAAGAGAAAAATGCCATCTCTAGGGAAATGGGCTTCTGGTAATAAAGAAAAGTATGTAGGATATGACCCCAGGGGACACACATCCCTGTAACTTTGATTATTAAATTCTGTTGTCCTGTGAAAGATAATGAATGTCTCTTTCCTTTATATATGCCAATTTGAAAAATGAATTGATATGTAGCTTTTTGAAATGACCTGTTTTGTCACTCAGTTCCTTCCCAACCTGGTAGAAGTACAAAATAAGCTAGAAAAAAAGTAAATGAGATCACTTGGATTCAGGTTTCCACGATAGCCACACCAGAGAGAATGACAAGTTGATGTTCTCTAAACCTTGAGTCCTGCATGTGTAGAAGTTACGCGTTGGGCGGCAAGTTACATGCTTTGCAGTTTAAAACCACCATGGGAGAAAGACTGGGCTTTCCACGTCTGTAAGTACAAGAAGTACAGTAGCAGTATGCTCAGAACTACACAGGAAGTCACTAGGAGTTAGCACTGACCCCATGGCAGTGACTCATGCCAGTCAGTAGCCAGGTTGGCTGGCAAGATATGATCTTCTCCATAAGAAAATATTTCTAGGAGGCTCAATCCCCTTAGAAGAGCTACTCTACCGCATGTGTGCTTACAACTCATTTCCATCTGTCTCCATGTCGAGGGTTCGTTCCCCCTAAAAGTACACATCTTTCAGGGCTGATCTGTTGTCATGTCAATGACATGGAAACAATCTTGAGAAAATTAACC
Source organism: Nesogale talazaci (assembly GCA_004026705.1). Lineage (NCBI taxonomy): Eukaryota > Metazoa > Chordata > Mammalia > Afrosoricida > Tenrecidae > Nesogale > Nesogale talazaci. The sequence continues at coordinate 35,484 of PVJH01004937.1, read as the reverse complement.
CCATGATATATTTTTTCTTTTTTAAAAAAGTGTGTTCTTTCTGATCACTCCCATTCCGTCTCCAGAGAAGGACTTCAGGTAGCTTTAGAAATCTCATTGAGATTTCATGTTGAAATGCAACATTTTCTGACTGAACAAGAGAAAAAAGCCTCCTTTCTACCATCTAAGGAAGAAAATACTTCTTAATTTTCATCCCAGTGGAACTCCCTAGAAATTGTGCCAGAGGAAAGGGCTCACTTCTGGGACAAGATTTGGGGAATAAAGGCTTTCATTATCTTGAGCATTTGTGAGACCTCTGCTGAGAGGATAGAAAAAGCAAAGAATAAAATGGGGACTGTTTATGCCACAGGCTGAGTCTAAATCATAGATTCACTGGCCAGTCTCTGAACCAGGATGAAGCCCATAATCCATTTATTATGCTCTGGCACTTATAGGGGAGAATGCAGATTGGGATCTCTATAAATTTCTGGTTTCTAACTTCTGCCAGACCCTCAGTTCTGCTATCCATTCTTTTTATTTGTCCCTGGGCACCTCTATTTCCCAAACCTCCTGTATTAGTTTTAGAAAAAAAACTTCTTTTCTTAAGATTTCTGTCCTACCCCATCCCCCTGTTCTTGTGGCCCTCATAAAGGAGTTTTTTGTTCTTTCTACCTTTCACTAAATGTGTGCCCTCTCAAAAAACCAGTGCAGGTCAGCCTCACAGAGCAATGTGAGGCATCAGTGAGATAATACATGGGAGAGGATCAAAGAAGGACTATCCAAAAAAATGGACCTAATAAAGTTTGCTATTAACTATTATTAATTTTTAATTTTTACCAGCCACAGCACATTCTCTAGAGGCTTATTTTGCATTCTTAAGTTTTAACCTCCTTTATGATTTATTCCTATTTTAATTGGGTATTTATATTTAACATAATATCATTTCATTCTTAACTAGAGAAGAATATGCAAAAATAATTTATAGTTATTTGCAAAACACCATGCAGCATTCCTCCTTCACAGAAAGGATTTTGAAATCAAATGTTATGATCTCTATTCTCTCAAATATCTTCTTTCCCTACAGCCCTACATCCTGGTGTCTGCTTCCATTACTCTAACACAACTCATGATAAGGCCATCAGGATTATCCCAATTGTTAAATATGGGAGCAGAATTTAGAATCTGCAGCCTCCTCTACTTGATATTTCTGGCATTGAATACTACTGAGCACCAATTCCCTGTCTCTATGAAACATTCCCGTTTCTTCTTCCATAAAATTCCTCTCGCATATCCTCACTTTCTGTTTCTCTCTTTCCTTTGAAGATTCCTCTTTGTTTTTAGTTTTAACTCACATTGAAAATTATATTAAGTCCATTTCTTATTTATTTTATTTTATTTTTTTATTTTGGGGCCATCACTGCCCTCTGGTGGGAGTAGGAGGCCCAGCCTTGCTCCTGAAGAGCTGCTGCTGCATTTGAACCACCAAGTCAGTGGGCAGCAGTCCTGCACTCAACCACTGTGCCACCGGGGCTCAGCCCCCATTTCTTATTTTATGTGGATGGTATGCACAGTTTCATTCTTCTTGTGGTTCTAACAACAATTTATAAGCCTCAAAATCTATAATGTTAATCCCACAGTGTCTACTTCAGATAGTGTTAATTTTCTCTCAAATATTTTTTTGGGGGGCATCACTGCCCTCAGGTGGTGGGAGTAGGAGGCCCAGCCTTTGCTCCGTGGAGCTGGAATCGAACCTCCATCCCAGTGGGCCGCAGTTCCGTGCACAACCACTACACCACCAGAGCTCAGCCGATTTTCTCTCAAATATTATCTACCCCATTACTCTTTTTCTTTTTATCATTTTATTGGGGGCCCATTCAGCTCTTTTCATAATCTATGAACATATTCATTGTGTCCAGCACCTTTGTACATACGTTGCCATCACCATTTTCAAAACATTTTATTTCTACTTAAGCCTTTGATATCAGCAACTCATTTTTCCCTCCCTCATATACCCTTGGTAATTTATGAATCACTTCCCCCCCCCACCCACCCACCCCGTGTCTTACAATGACCAATGTTTCCTATCACCCACCCTCCTGGGAGGGGGTTGTATGTAGACCATTGTGATCAGTTTCTCCTTTCTCCCTCCACCTTTCCCTTCCCCTTCAGATGTTGCTACTCTCATTATTGGTCCTGAGGGGGTTATCCGTCCTATATTTTCATCTCTTTTCTGTATCAGGGTAGATGCTCTGGTCTCGCCAGATTTGTAAGTTAGAATTGGGATTGTGATAGTGGGGGGTGGAGAGGAAGCATTAAAGAACTAGAGGACAGTTATATGTTTCATTGGTGCTATATACTACACCATGACTGACTCTTCCCTTCCATCTGACCCTTCTGCAAGGGGATGTCCAATTGTCTACAGATGGGCTATGGGTCTCCACTTCATATTCCCTCTTATTCACAATGACACAATTTTTTTTGTTCTGGGCTATTGATGTCTTATACCTGATTCCTTCAACATCACATGATTACACAGTATGGTGTGCTTCTTCGATGTGGACTTGGTTACTCTTATTAACATGCTTTTCATTTTGATCTGATGATGAGTGGAGTGTGTTCAAGGAAATAGAATATTTTCCATACCCTCAAAAAAGGAACTATGAACCATGGCTTAAGTAAGTAACTATACCACTTCATTTCCTTTTCCAGTAAGCATGTGATCCACTTATTCTGGAATCTGAGGAGTGGTTTCTTCATGGTGTGTGTGTGTGTGTGTGTGTGTGTGTGTGTGTGTATCTGCAAGAAGCAGTCATATGGTTGTGGTTGTCAGGTACCACTGTACCTGTTCTGACTCACAGTGACCTTGTGTACAACAGAACAAACCACCGCCTGGTCCTGACCTTCCTCATAGGTATTGATATGCTTGAACCCATTGTTGCAGTCCCTGTGACAATCCATTCATGGAGGGTCTTCTTCTCGGGGTGTTGACTAGTTCTTTTTAGGATATCAACTGTGTGTTCCTTACATCGCCTTTCGATGCTTTCTGCATCATTCAGTGTTTTGCCCATAGAAGTTTTTAATACTTCAATCTGAGGCTTGAATATTTCCCCTCAGATCTTCTGATTGAATATATGCTGAGTGTGCTCTTACTTTTTCGTTTTCTAACTCTGGTTTTTGCACATTTAATTATAATGCTTCTTGAGCTGCCCTTTGAAATTGATGCTCAGCTCTTTCATTTCATCATTTTTTCCATTTCTCTTAGCTATGATCAAGAGCAAGTTCCAGAGTCTCTTCCGACATGCACTTTGATCTTTTCTATCTCTCTTGTATTTTTAATGACCTTTTGCCTCCTGCACGTATTATGTTCTTGACACCGTCCCACAGCTCGTCAGATAATGAATCAAACCGATCCTTCAGTTCTTTTGAAAATTCAGGTAGCACACACTCAACATTGTATATTGACCCCTTGGATTTGTTTTAATATTCTTAAACTTCAATCTGAACTTATGTCTGAGCAATTGATGGCCTGTTCCACAAAGAGTTATAGTCATTCACTGAATCATTTTGGCCATTAATATTAACTTTTTGCCATGATCTCTTCCCCCAAATATAGTCAATTTGATTTCTGTGCATTCCATTTGGTGAAGTCCACATGTAGAAGGCAGGATAGTTTACTGAAAATGCTATTTTGAATGGAAAAGTCACTAATTTTGCAAAACTCGATCATATTGTTTCTATCTTCTACCAGATCCACATAATCCAACTGCTTCTCCTTTCTCTTTGTTTTCAACTTTAACATTCAAATGCCAATAATTATCAGCGTATCTTGATCTCACTCTTTGTTCAATTTCAGGCTAAAGAAATTGGTTATGGGGCTGAGCCCCGGTGGGGTAGTAGTTGAGTGTGGCACTGCAGCCCACTGGCTTGGCAGTTCAAATCCAGCAGCAGCAAGACTGGGTAGCTCCTATGACCACCAGAGGGCAGTGATGCACCCCCCAAAAAAACAAAAAAAAAACAAAAATTGGTTATCTTCATGATCACTGGTTGTTTTAATTCATTGTTGAAGTTATTCTATCAATCAGTTTTATTGCAAGCTTCCACCATTTTCACTGACCTGCCTTCAAACATGATGTGTCCATCTAGAACAACCGGTGATCTTCCCATTTTCAAATCTAGTGACTGCTCAGATTTCTTGATACATGTCAATGATATCTCTTGAACTTCAGCTTTCACGATCACATCTTCATCTTGTTTTGCTCTGTCCCTCGTACCCATCTTTCCTAAGTGTAAGTATGATTTCACTGGAAAATGAGATATACTTCCCATCTCAATATTCTTAATCACATGAGTAAAGACACTTTTGTCAGATAAGGATTATCTTTATCTGTGCCAGGAAATAGGATAGGGATATTATTAGGGGCCATTCATTCTGTTCACCATTTCCATGCCCCTGTACCACTGCTTTCATCTTAACATCTCCTTTTCTAGCTTGCATTACTTTTCCAGAGATCTAAATTCATTATAACATTGTATGTATTTTAATCTTTCATATTTTATGTCTCCTTTTACATAAATGTAAGTTCTAAGAAGGCAAGGTTTTGTTTTTCTGCTGTCAGCAATAGATAGGAGCATAGGGTGTGGAGTCAGAATATTTCTATCTCTGCTATTTACTAACTATGTATCCTTCTGAATATTTCCTAGGATCCATGTGCTTTGCTAATAATAATACTTAGCTCATACAGCCATTAAGAATATTAAGTCAGTTATAATATATAAATAAAAATATATTTAGAATAAGAATGGAATATCTTAACAATTACACATATTATCTATTTTTTACTATGAAACATTATTATTATCTATTATTACTATGAAGCACACAGATGTATATATTATCTATTGTTACTATGAAGGACTTACTCATATATGCTGGGAAATTTGAGAAATAGCTACCTGATCAACTGACTGGTAAGGACCCATCTGTACTCATTCCAAAGAAAGGTGCCCCAACAGTAAACTCAAATTATACAGCAATATCATTGATACCACATTGCAAAAGCAAGTAAAATTTTGCTGAATATCATTCAACAATGGTTGCAATAGCACAACGACAGGGATCTGCCAGATGTTCAATTCTCACTGAGAAGAGAGTAGAGAACAGGAATATCATTGCTGATGTTAGATGCATCTTGACTGAAAGCAAAGGATACCAGGAAGATGCTTACTTGTGTTTCATTTACTTTGTCAAAACATTTGGCTGTAAGGACCATAAAAAACTGGATAACCTTGAGATAATGGGAATTCCAGAACACTTCATTGTGATCATTTTGAACTTGTACATGGATCAAGAGTCACAGTTTTGCAAAGAGAACATGGGAATAATGCATGTTTTAAATCAGAAAAGGTTGGGTTAGGAGTATGTATTCTCATCATCCTTATTAAATTGGCATATAGAGAGAATTATCAGGGAAGCTGAATTATATGAAAAAGAAGGTGGCATCAGGATTGGAGAAAGGTTTATTAACAACCTGTGATATGCAAATGACACAGCTATGCTTGCTGAAAGTGATGAGGACTTGAGGCACTTGCAGATGAAGATCAAGGATTTCAGTCTTCAGTATGATAACATTATGATAAATGAAGAGAAGATAGAAGTTGTCAAAGATTTTGTCTTGCTTGAATCCACAAAAAAATTCTCATGGAAGCAGCAGTCAAAAGGTCCATAGAAGCATTGACATGGTAGATCTTGCTTTACAAGACCTCTTTAGAGTATTGAAAAACACTTAAGTTAACATTTGAGTTTTGAGGAAGATCTGAGACATTCTGACACTGGACTTTCCCCATTTGGACCTGCCCATTATCTTACCCTGTTCTTTATGTCATTGATCAATCCACATATTTAACGCACAGGCTACCTTTCAAATCTCTGTGCATCCCAAATCCCCCTTAATGAGGCCTATTGACTGCTTTGCTCTAAGTCTGCTTTAAATGAGATGGCCTCAGTGGATTTTTATATGACTACTGCCATCCAGAGGGTAACATCTATCAGTTGGACCCATTTAAGTACCAGGAGCTGTTAACCAGCTTTATGAATAGAGGAAGTGACTCAGGAAACACACTAGTTTATCTTGGTGGTCATGTCGACATGCCACTGGCCAAAATACAACTTATCCTTAAAAAATGGACTGGCAAAAAATATACTGTCACTACATTATTCCTTTCCATTTGATCAGTGTAAAATAAAGACATCATTTTTACACAGTCCAATGATATATCCACTGATTGACAAGGCTATGTGAAGATTTACAGAGTTCTTCTCTACCAGTCTGTCGATTTTTCGTTCCCTCCACAATTGGGACCATAGAGTTAGTGAGGGGTTGGCTCCATCTTTCTCTTGACAAAAATCTTGGTCAAAGCAGTCCTCAGTCCTGCTGATGTCTTATCTGAAAAAGCAATTCTTCCAAGATTGTATGCTATGCATTCACTTGTACAATCAATCTCTTCACCTTTTTTTTTCTTCAAAACTTGCATATTTTCTTTGCTCCACTTCCAAGAGGCATCTCTACTCAAGAGAGTTGTCTCAAGCAAAGTTCTAAGTGGAGTATGTATACTGTATGTATACCCCATTTCTTTTTGTGTCCCAGTGGTGTGGTAAATTTGTATCATTTCAACAATGGCTTCAGGCAGCACTTATATAGTACATGACCTGGCAGCCCCCAGGAATTTTGCCTACGTTCATGACCTCTGCAGCTTTTGAGGTTCCAGGGCATACCCACCTCATGGAGGTGGGTGATTAAGGCATCCAAACAATTCTGTATCAGACAAACACCTTCAGCAGTTGACATTATGTCATCAGGGTAGTGAAACTGATGACAGCTGTGAGAGAAAGAAAACCAGAAACCGTTCCCTAGCAACGATAACAGGGCAGATGGTCAGAATGTGTTAACACTCTTGGGGTAACAGTAAAAATTTCAATTGTTAACTTTCCCAGTGAAGGTGAACTACTCCCGAGCAGAGGAGGTTAGAGGGATTCTATGCAATGCGTTAACAGGTCCCGCACTGAGTGATATGAGCTTAGGTCTCTACCAAGGTAGAGGGTGGTGGTGATATCTTATAAAATTCTCTAGACGCAAATGGTGAGCAAAATTTTGAAGAGTTAGAATGAAGGTGCACCTAACCCAAGCCATGGTGTTTCCAATCATCTCTTATACATGTGAAAATTGGACAGTGAAAAAAGAAGACTGTATAAAATGGATCCTTTAGAATTGTGGTGAGAATAAATATTGAAATAACATGAACTGCCAAAATAATAAACAACTATGTCTTGGAAGGAGTACAGCTAGAATACAGCCATACTTTAGACAGGTTATAAGGAAATAACAGTCCTTGGAAAAGGACACCATGTTTGGTAATGTAGAACATCCACAATAAAAGAAAACCTTCAATGAGATGAATCAGTACAGTAGTTAAAGTAATGGCTTCAATCATAAAACTTGTGATGGTGGCACCGGACCAGGCAATGATATACTTTCTTGTACATAAGGTAAATGTAAGTCAACATTGACTTGATGGCATCTGACAATAAACCACCACACATCCCCTGAGTCCATGGCACAAGCAGGGTCCATCTAGCTTCTTCATACAGAAGATGCCCACGCTGTCAAGTTCTAGAGGGATTTCACTGATTTACTTATATCTTTTCTTCAGCTTGTCTTGTTTGGTGTTTTCCACTCTCCTTCATAGGGATAAAGTCACTGGTTCCCAGGCCAGATTCTCCCTCAGAACTGCTTTCATTATCTGCACCTGCAAGTGGACCAAACCCATAAGAACCCACCCACAGAATGCACTCAGGCATTGGGGAAATAGAAATAGCATGACTGGGGAAGTCTTGGTGGTTGAGTGGGTGAAGCATTGGTTTTCTAACTATAAAGGTAGCAGTTCCAACCCACCAGTCACTCCACAGGAGAAAGATGAGGGTTTCTACTCCCTTAAAAATGTACAGCCTTGGCTGAGCCTCGGTGGCATAGTGATTGTGTGTGGGACTATGACCCAATGGGTTGGCGGTTCAAATCCAGCAGCAGTTCTCCAGGAGCAAGGCTGGGCCTCCTACTCCCACCAGAGGGCAGTGATCCCCACCACCACCAAGAAAAAAAAGATTTACATTGTTAACCCAATGGGACACTGCCCTGTGGGACAGGTGTAGGTGGGAATAAACTTCATGGCAGTGAATTGTGGATGGGGTTTGGTGTGTGGGGGAGACATATTCTCTATCTGCAAGGTCAGAAATGCCCAATATAAATGGTATTTTCTGTCATATGCATTAATTGTTTTTGACCAGTGTATCGTGACCTCTTTGGGGGGACTTCTGGCCATCCTACATGGTTCTAGATTGTGGGTGACCACAGCCCCATACTTAAATATTGTGTACTTGCAGGGTCTACCTGGAAGCAGGAAGCACTTCATCCAGGGACAACTTGACTCAGGACAGTGGTGTTGTTCTGGTTGAAGATTCTTCTAAGATTAGATTAAAATGACAGTGGGTTGTTCATCAATCTCTTGTACTGGTGTCCTGGCGGCTACAATTAAACTCACCCACATCTGTTTTTAAGTGACTTTTGGGTGGTTTCTGGATATTCTAAACCCCATACCTCCTTCCCCACATCTTGTATAGTTTGCATCTCTTCTAGCCCTCTCCATTTCATCTAAAATGGCTCTAGCCTTTCCACTTGGTAGAGGGTCTGGCACATTAATGTACTGATTATCACCTCCAGGATGCCATGCCAGGAGGACAGTACTGCCTCTACGATCTTTGTTCTCATACCTTCAATAAAATATTTATTGTTTTCCTCTTCACCCCCAAATGCTTGACATAAATGGAGTGGCATGTGGCCAGTCCTGCTACTCACTGCTCTAATTCCCTCATGGAAACATGATCTCCCCAGTGTGCCAAAAAAGCCCTTCTTATTTGGCTACACATTTTCATAAAATATAATAATCTATTCCATGAGGGTATAAATGTCTATTCTGTTCTTACCTACTGTCTTTGAGTTGATTCTGATTCATGGTCATGGGTAAGGCAAGATTAGAAGTGTTCCACAGGGCTCCTGAGCCTATAACTTCTAAAGACACACATTGTCTCATCTTACTCTTGTGAAATTATTTGTGGGTTCGAACCAACAATCTTCCAGTTATTGGACCAAGTCATAACCTGCTTCATTGCCACCATCATTCACTGTGTTCCTAGCAGTATGTCAGGAAGTAGACTGGGTAGTGATACTGTTCATTTTCTTCATTTCAGCTACATTTTTTTTTCAGCTACATTGAAAGAGACATCTTTCCCAATGTCTCAGAGTGTGATAATAAAGGCTTGGTGCTAACTTGACTGGGCCATAATTTGTAATGACATGACAGTTAAGAGACATAATGATATCTAACCTAACTCAATTCCCTCCATGATTTGATTTACTGTGAGGCGTCAATAAATTGAAAGTTTCCTTGAGAGCGTAACTGGTTTCCAATAAAAATGCATACTGTGGGAAGGCTTGCTGTTTTTGCTGAGTCAAGATCCTGAATCTAGCTCATCATATGATCTCCAGTTATTTGGATTTCACCAACAACCTATCATATTGATTAGTGATCCAGGCTGTCATTGGCAACCTGCCATCTTATCTACCAACCTTGGATATCAACCTGAAGCTGCTCAAGTCAGGAAAAACCTCCACCTGATCCACAGATTTTGAACTTTCCTATATCCACAATGATATAAAACATTTCTTTGAGTCAAACCACTAAACACACACACATGAACACACACAGACCCTAAGAACACATGCACAGCACACAGACATGAGTTTCACCAGTTTTGCTGTTCTAGAAAGTCTACCCTAAGACATTTGGTATCAAGAGTGATTTTAGAGAAACAAAATAATAAAGACGAGTTTCCTAAAGTGGTTCTCAAGTTTCACTATATGTAAAGGCACTGCTAATTCTAATTCTATTATTACCGGTAACTTTGCCTTCATTAGTAAAGAGGACACTGTTATTATATGGGGTGAGGTGTCAATATCACCATGAATAGATCCAGTATTGTTGAAAAATAAGGTTCCGAATGATCATGAGCTTTATACTTCACTGAATTTTATAAGGGTGAGAAGTAACAAGAATTGAGTCTGTTGACTTTTAAGAAGCTAAAAAACAAACACATAAACAAAAAACACTCACTGCCATCTAGTTGATGGTGCCTGACATAGACCCTATGGGAGAGAGTTGAACTGTTCCTATGAGTTTCCAAGACTGTATGTAACTCTTCATGGGACTAGAAATCCCTGTCTTTCTCCCAAGGAATAGCTGGTTGTTTTGAATGACTGACTTTATGGTTAGCAGCTCAACTTGTAGCCACTATATCACTAGAACTCTATCTACAGTAGCCAAAATGGTAAAGGAAGTGATGAGCTCAAGGCTTTGAAATCATAGCCCAAACACCATATAAAAGGTTCAAAGTTTTCACTTCTGCCCTGAAAGAAAATTTTGTTTCTTGTGGTAGCAAAGACTATTACCTAAACCCAAGTTCATAGTCGTTGATCACAATAGTGGCTAAATCCTTTGCTCCCTGAAACCCCCTGACTAAAGGTCACACCTGTAGCTCATGGTCACTTTTATTCTTTAAAATTGGGGTCCCATGGGCAAAAATCAGGTACAACTGCCACTTAAAATAAAGTTCTTTTAATAGTAAAAAAATAGTGACTGAATTACAAAATCAATTGATTTCTCAATCTTGATTGGTGTCTGATATTACTCTGTAGGGCATTAATTAGAAAAAATCGTGTGTTAGACCAAGTTGACTACAGAAACAAATCCAGGGACACTTATATGTACATAAGAAAGAGCTTTATATCGAGAAGTAATTATGCATCAATAAAATACCCCAACCCAGTCCAGATCCAATCCATAAGTCCAATATTAGCTCATATGTCTGATACTAGTCCATAAACTCCTCTTTAGACTCATGTCACCACTCACAATGGTACCAAATGCAGGAAGGTCACAGGTTGGTGGGTGAAAAGTCTTGTAGATAAAATGGCAGTGGAAGCATCACAGGACTGTGTTCACAAGTCTCTGCCACATGACTTGTCAACAGACGGGTGAAAGCAGAAAGAATGTGTGGCACAACTCCCAGGAGAAAGAGAGTAAAGACATTTCCAGATTCCTCATGAGAAGGCCATACCCAAAAGGAGACATCATTGACCTAATTGACAGGCTAGACTTCACCCCTTCACTCTTCACTCCATCCTCAATTTGATACGAGATTATGGAATGACCACAAATAGGATCATGGAATTTGAGGTAGAGATGTATGGAAAGATAGCTACATAGCTAGATTCACTGGATCCCTATAATTCATTGAATTGCCTCTTCCAACAAAAACAGCCTTATTACCCTCATGTGATGAAAATAGTCAGGTAAGCTTGATGAGTCATTATCTGAGATAGCAGCTGACACAGCTCCTGTGGAGTTATCTGAGCCATGCCTGACAGTGATGACATACAAAATATTGCAGAAAATAACACCATTCATTGTTTTTTCTAGACCTATATCTAATCTTAAATCTCAGCAAACCCCCAAAGATGAAGTGTATATTGTGACCTAGGAAAGGGTAAGCTATACTTCAAAAGGCTCACACAATTCTTTTAATGCTTATAAAAAGAAACAGAGAATGCATATAAAAATGTCTACTAAGGGCGTAAAACAATGGTGCAAGAAATATAAAGTTGGAGCAGCTTGAGTTTATTAATATGAACCAACTACTCACATATTCTTCAATCAATATTTCAGTTACAGATGTCAGGAAATACTATTTTATTTGACTGCTTCAGTGAAACATAGATTGCTCTGTGACCTGGAATAAATCAAGCTGAAGTACTAGATCTGCCTTGGTAGACTGTAGAAGAAAATAGTAAAAGCTTAGGGAAATTGACATGTTATGGTGGATTTATCAGGTTAGACTCATAGACCCACACATGCCATATCCTAAGGGACACCTTTTACCATAAGGGCAAGCGACAGGCTTGTGAAGGGAACCCTGACTTCTAGAAGAGTCCTGTGAATGTTATTTTATGTAAGACAGATTTCACTCTGAAATCGGTGCTAATTGAATTTAAGACATCTAACAATAATGGGGCTGATTGCTCCCCAGAGTGCTAAAGTATAAGTAATAAGGCACTTATTCCACACAGGAAAATTGACTGTGATTACCAGAATGGCAAACAGTCTTGCTTCCATGGAGCTGCTTTGAACCCAGGCTACCATGACCCATGAAAGCCTTCATTGCAATTGTGTAGGAGGTGGGGCTGACTGAATGATTGCAGTTTCTGTCTCCATGCTTCAGGGCTTGAACAGTGTGACTTAGATCCTCTTATCCTGGACACATTGTTAGAGAACCAATATCATTTAGCCTTATGCCCCTTGCTGCATGGTGGTCCATGTCACCTTTAGTGGGCACATGTTGCCCTGAGAGAGTAGGGAGAAAGCCAGAATTCTTGGGGGACTCAGTTAAGCACATGATTTTTCTCTTTTCATAGAACTGATAATGGGGATGGGGGGATTGGGAAGAAGCCTAACCCTCATCTGGTTGACTGCTCCTGGAACTGATTCTCACTGTAAGAAGGGCCAAGGCTCCTGTGTGACCTGTTGAGAAGTTGGTGCTCCTTCTAGCTACATGTGAGTTTCCTCTCAAATTACCTCTGTTGGTGTTCAACACAGACATTTCTCCTTCCAGTTATCTAGCCTTATATTTTCATATTTTCCCTCTGCGTCTTTGGAGAGGGATCATGCTATGTCTCTGTTTCTCCTGCCATCTTTCATGGAAGTCTTTTTATTTTTATTTTGATGCACAGATTTATGAACTACCTTTGAGGTTACCCTGTAATTTATTAATTTCTTTCCAAGTTTTAAACAAGCTTATCAATTTTGCCTTGAAACTTAATCTGACTTCCTCTTCACTAGAAAGTTCTGTAACCACACTATTTACTCCCTTGTACTGTAACTTATATACTGTAACTCTCCTCTTTTAAACTGGTTGCTCCTGGTTCCCTATTTTCTATCTTGTAGGTCTGTATTCCTTTGAACAGTTCTGTATTTAGCTGATTTTCAGGTGCTATTATCAGATATTTTATTTGGACATTCTTAGTTCTTTGTCAGAAAAACACCCTTTAATATTTCTTGTAAAATTGGTCTAACTTTTACAAGTTCCTTCACTTTCAGTTTGTCTAGAAATGATTAATATCACCATCATATCTGAAGGACTTTTTGTGAATATGATTTTTGGTTGGAAATTTTATTTTCCTCCAGAGTTTTATTTCCTAGATCTCATTGCCTCTTTTCTGCATTGTTTCTGCCAAGAATCCAGAACTTAGACTTACAGACTCTCATTGTTGGTAACTTTTCATTTTCCTGCCTTGCTGTCACAACACTTTCCTTATCTTTGATTCTGGAAAATGTGGCTATCAAATGTCTTGATGATTTTCTCTTGGAGTCTGTCCTTGTTGAGATAATTTTCAAGTTTTGTATTTTGTGTTGTTAGGGAAGTTTTCTTCCAACAACTCTTCAACAATTTTCACAGATTTTTATTTTTCTTTATTTTTATCTTTTCCTATTCTGAAATTCCAATCACATAACTTCTTCCCCTTGATGGTGTCCTACATAACTCTTAGGTTTTCTTGATTGTTTTTATTGTTGTTGGCATTATTTTTTTATTTTATAATTGATCCTCTAACCTTGCAATATTTGTTTTTCTACTCACTAAGTTAGCCTTCCATTGAATCATTTCCCCTCGTTTTCTCCATCAGAATATTATCTTTTTGAAATCTTAGTATCTTTTAGATTTTGACTGCCTTTTCTCTACAATTTGTAATTTTTCATTTATTTTGTTAATTTTATTCCTTGTAGCATTTTTCTGAATTATTGTCACTGCATTCCATGTTTTTCTTGGTTTCACTGTACCTTTTATTACTGTTTCTCAAAAGGGGCTAAAAGGACTTACATATCATTTGTTTGTCAAAATCATCATTTGTTTTAATTTATTATCAGGTAATTTCAATGATTTTTCTTTCTTGAAAATGATGTCTGGTTATGTATTGTGTTTGATTGTCACTCTGTCTGTGACCAGAAATTGTCTTGTCTTTGAGCTATTGTGCTGTTGATTTGGTTGCATTTAATTGATGTTCATATATGTGTGTGCTCTTTGCCACACCTGTATTTGGTGATGACAGAGTTAGGAAATGAGACAAAGTGTGTTAGCAGCTTTTTTGCACTTTTTATGAAGTACAACTGAGGGTGGATTTGGCTGGTATTAGCCACTTTATATAATTGATTACATAATATAGGCATGGATAATGGTCCTTACAGTGTGTAGTGTTACAAAGGACACTTGCAGAGGTCTAAACACAGACATGCACATATGTAAATATAATTATCTATGATAAGGAGGGAAAAACTCAGGTACATATATTTATAGGTTTAGTACTGAGGTAGCAGATGGACCTTGGGCCCACATCCAGGCACTTCCTCAGCACAAGAACACTTTGCTTTATGAATCTGGTATTCCATGAAGCTCACTGGCCCAACATGATCACTGAAGTCGGATAGGTGCATAAGCAAATGTGGTGAAGAAAACCGATGGCACCCAGCTATCAAAGGATGTAGCGTCTGGGTCTCAAAGCTTGAAGATAAAAAGATGGCCATCTAGCTGAGCAGTATCCAAGCCCACATGGAAGAAACACACCAGCCAGTGTGGCCACGAGGTGTCGAAGGGATCAGGTCTCAGGCATCAAACAGGAAAAAATCCTATCACCGTGTGCGCATCTTCCTGAGACAATCATTGAGGACATGTGGGGGCATGAGCAAGAGTGGTGTCGAAAGCTTACGGTGCCTGGCTATCAAAAGATACGGCGTTTGAGGTCTTACAGGCTTGAGGGCAAACAAGTAGTCATCTAGCTCAGGAGTACCATAGACCCACACCACCCTCTGTGACCATGAGGTGTGGGAAGAATCAGATATCAGGCATCAAAGAACAAAAATCATTTTGTGGCCACCCTCCCAATGTGATCACTGAGGACAAAAGGGTACAGAGGCAAACAGAGTGGAGGAAGCCAATGGTGCCCAGCTACCAAATGATAAAGCATCTGGGGTCTTAAAGGTTTGAAGGTGAACAAGTGGCCGTCTAGTGCAAAAGCAGCAAAGCCCGCGTGGAAGAGGCACATCAGCCTGTGTGATCACGAGGGGTCGAAGGGAAGAGATATCAAGCATCAGAGAACAAGAGCCACATCACTACAAATGAGGGGCAGAGCAGGGTGGGGTCCCAAGACCCATTTATGGGCAATTGGACACTGGCTTACAGGAAGTCGCAGGAAGGATGGTCAGTCAAGGTGCAGTGAGACAGCGATGAAGCATACAACTTTCCTTTAGTTCCTAAAGGCTTCCTCCCCCCAACTATCATGCTCCCACTGGCAGAGATGAGAACTAGAAATACAGGGAACCCAGGACAGATGAACACTCCTCCTCAGGGCCACTGGTGAGAGTGTAGTTACCAGATGGATGGAGGGAGGGTGGGGTAGAGAGAGGGAGTCAACTATAAGGAACTACACATATCCTTCTATCTGGGGGACAGACATCAGAGGAGTGGCTGAGGGGAGATGTCGGGCAGTGTAAGATATGATAAAACAATAATAATTTATAAAATATTGAGGGTTGGTGGGGGATGTGGGAGCAAGAACAGAGGGAAAGAGATAAGGAGTTGATATCAAGGACTCAAGTGGAAAAGCAGATATTTGGAGAATGATGATGGCAGCAGGCATGTGAAGGTGCTTGGTACAGTATATGTATTTATGTATTAAGAAAAGCAATGTACGAGTCCCCCCATAAAATGATTTTTTTAAGTGTGTAGTGCTACAGCAGATTGGGCTTGGTCTTAGACATGTAGGCATAGCTGCTAAATCTCATTTGGTAGTACAAGGGGAAAAAGAGGGTGGGGGAGAAGTCAAAACAAAAACCAGCAAAATAGACAATGTCTAAAAATGACAATGGCAAAAAGAGAAAGGAAAAAAGCAGACTATAGCAAGTAAAAAATGTAAAAGCTAAAAAGAAAACAAAGCAAAGAAAATAAAAGCAATGTGATATCAATGGAAATAGGATAAAAAGAACAAAGCAATAAACAAAATAAGGAATGGGTAGAAAAGAAAAGATAAAGGAAAAAGAGTAGTAATGACATTTCTATGAGAAATAAAATAAAGGAGTTGAATAAAGAAATACTGAGGCAAAAATAAATGAAGAGAAAGAAAAGGAAAACAAAGAAATTAAGGTGGGAGAAAAAAACCACAGAGCAAAAATCTAAGATGCAGCATACATAGAACCAAATGAAGTCTTCATCCATTAAGGAGTTACTGGTAGCACAGAAGGCATTGTGAGGGGATCAGAATTTACTTAGACCTTGAAAGAGTTCCTACTACCCTAGATGATATCTAGGGTCAGAATATCTAAATCAGAAGAATTTTTTTCCAGCTTAAAGTGAACTCTTTGGGAGACAGAGGGTACAGTTTGGAGCAATGCAGTTGGTTAGGGTACCCAAGGACAGGACATGTATCCAGCACTGTTAATTCTGCTGTTTTGGTGAGGTATAGTTCTTGTTTCTTTAGACACAGAAGGGGTGCACCCAGTAACAGTGAGGATGCTTTTGTGGCCACAGATGGAGCAGGAGGTGTGAGGGCATGGTAGTTGGGGTGTCACTAGTGGCAAAACATGTTTGTTTTACAGCTACTCATGCCGGCACCTACCCTCTTGGGCCACTGCCCTGATTGCAGTGTTCCTGCAAAAGTTCAAATGACCACATTAGGTCGGGCAGTTAACAAGTCACCCATTCCTTCTCTCTCCTGCGTCATTATATTTATTCAGCTTCTCCTCCTAAGTATTCAATCTACTTCTCTATCCTTTCTCCTGAAGTTCAAGTTCCCTAGATGATCAACTATTTTGTTTCACTTTGTCTTTTGTGTTTTTCATTTTGAGAGTCAGAATAGGATCTGCCTACTCTGTGATTTGCCAGAAGTCCAGATCCAAGAAACTTCATAGCTTCTTTCATTTTTCCCATTTATTTCTTATAGTTTCTATGTAAGGCAATAGTTCTCAAACTCTAGCATGCAGAAGAATGACCCCAAAACATGCTACCACACAAGTGTCCTGGAGACCCATTGTTAGATTTGTGGAGGTGAGCTCTGAGATTCTGTGTTTCTAGCATGGTTCCAAATATGATGATACTTTGGATCTGAGGACCCCATTTTTAGTAGCAAGTGAGACAGAACTGTCAGATCATTTCACAGACCAGAACCTTTCTGTCATTTATAGAAGGTGTGTAAAGGGCACTGAGAGTCTCCATTTGTGCTCAAATCAGTAGTAACAAATCAGATGTAACTGCTTCCCTGTGGGTCAAGAGCAGAGGTTTACAGGAAGAGACAGCCAAGGAAACAATCTTTAGTAAATCCATTTCTATCACTCCATTTCCCCTTGTACTTTGAGCTGGCTGGGTGTAGAGAAAGGGAGGTGAGTTAATGCATCGTAATGAATATTTCTACAAGCTCATTAACAAAAGATATATCAGGTCTAATGAGGAAACAATTTTCCTCTCTACTCCCACTGCTAAGGTTAAGAGCTCCCAAGGTCAATGATAAGCCATCCCAGGCTGACTTTTTTCAACTCTCCCTTAGTGTTGATTAAGGATAATTTATTGCAAATTCAAATGAGGAGATTGAGAGGGTTAGGGATGGCAGCAGAGGAAAAGAGAGGACCACATTCCCGCTGATGAAATTGAATAATCAAACAATAGAAAAAGCATTTATCTATCTTTTGATAGGATCCATGTTAACTTCCATTTTTCGGCAGGTGATTTCACAGCATGCTGTATTGTGATGTCTGACAAAACCATCGAAAAAATTTATCCACAAAATTAGAAAGTAGTGAACTATTAAATTGCTAATTATTTTCTAGTAAATTTACTTTTAAATAAGTTTGGACATCAATTACAGGCACCATTAGGCACCATTAAGCAGTGGGTGTGTTTACCAAATAAGAGCAGTGTCTTGCTGCTTCTATCCTATCTGTATGGACTCCTTTTTTTAGTTCACCCTCAGCTCCCCTCCCTCAACCTTTCTGACAGACATGGCCTCGGTATCAAGAGCAGAAATTAAACACCATAAATAAATAACGGTAGATTGTTTCCATTTCAAGTGTCATTGTTCAGTAAACCAGAGGTGTCTTTGATAAAGGTTCATTTCAGAAAAGGTTTTTATTCTAATTGCCAGTTTGGGATGCGTTTTCCCAGCCCATTTTTCCCCAACCATGGCAATATATGAGAATCCCTTGGGGAATGTTCAAGCAAACAAACAAGGCAAAACCAGAAAAAAAAATCGTTATGCCAGGATGGAACTCCAATTATACTAGATGCTTTCAACCTTTTTGTAAAAAAAGTACTCAAAGCAGTTCCAGTGTCCAGCCAAACATGGCGATCACAGTCTCAGGGGTCCTGACCAAGGCTCAGCACCCCAGATTCGAGTAAGGCAACACATTCAACTCTGCATTTCTACTGTCTCGTGTTCCTTTCATGACTGTAACTGAGCATTAAGTAATAACCCAGAACCATGGTTCGCTGGCTCCACTATAATTGTGGGATTGTCTCACGTGACTTTCCCTCTGCCCCAAAGACCCAGAGACCTTTATAACTGCTCGCTACAGTATTACCAAGGGTAATTGAGTAGGCTGTTGGTTCCTGCAGACTTGGGTTCTGGACTCCCTTTGACTTATATCAATGAATGCACCTTTAGTCTCTCGCCCGTCGAAGAGCAATGAAAGGTTGTGTAAGGGCTGTATGCATTAACATTGGTGCAGAGCTTCAGAGCACTTGCTCTGCTTTGACATGTCTGGGTGCCTGATTGCAAAATTATTTGGCATCCTGGTATGTTATTTTCTCATCTCATCTTCACCTCTAAAACCCATTGCTGTCAAGTCAATTCAAACTCTTAGCAACCCTGTAAGAAAGAGTGGAACTGCCCTATTGGCTTTCTAGGTGGTAATCTTTATAGAGGGAGACTATCCTGTGTTACTTTTGCATAGTAGCTGCATTCACTCCAAGTATTTTTGGGTTATCAGCTAAATATAGACCACTGCACTAACAGAACTCCTTCACTTCATCTTACTAACTTCATAAAATTAGTTAAAAGATTCACCAATACTAATTTCTCATGTAAAGCTTACACCAAGGTATCTGACCTAGAGTCCATATTTTCCTCCACCTAGAGCCCTGCTGATGTATCAGCTGGATGTGACTTCATGGCAATGAGTTTGTTTTTGTATTTTTTCCAAGAGAAATATAACCTTTTGTGAATCTAACCTTCCAAAGAAAAGGTGGAACACCTATCCCTCATTTTTGTTTTTCCTCATGGGGAGATCAAGAATCAATTGGTATCCATGATATTATTGGGAAACATTTGCCAGTAGATATGACTTCTACTCATGTGTACTCTGGTCTTTTGCTCTTCTTAAAAATTGTCTTACAACTTCTTTGCATTCAATTATTTTTGTTCTGGATCTGTTATATAAAATAATCCAAATGCTTTGCGCATAGGGACTAGAACTGGCAGTCTTGTGTATGTGTGTGAGAGTGGTGGGAGTATGTGAGGGGGTTATTCCCAAGCCATCAGTGGCACAGTGATTTACATGATATGGCCCTTCTGGCCAATTGGTAACCTCAGTCAAAAAACTGTATATGTCGGACCATGAATACTGGTGTTTTCTTTTTCCCCAATGGGTCTGGGTAAGAAAAGCATAGAAGATGCTGATGAGATTGCATGATTCAGTTGTGAGTGTGAGTAATTGCTAACAGGATGAATTGTGATTGCAAAATTTGGAACTATAACATGAGTCTTGGCCAAGTGTGCTATATCTCTGAGTGTAAAATAAACCAGGTCAGAATTAGGAATATGGGCTTTCAATACTGTCAAGAAAGAAGAGTTAGGAATAGAGCGTATCCTCTGGATCCTGAGATCGCTGAGTCCTGAACCCCCTTGTTCCATGAGTTGAAGCAGTGACACCAGTGGGGAAGCATCAGCTGTAGCGGGAGCATAAGTCAGAGTAGTGAACTTCCTGGCCAACTACTTAGCAGCAAACCTGAGTGTTTTCAGGCAAGATTCTCATTTGAAGAATGAGATTTTTCTAGGCATTTAAGTGGGGGAGGGGGCAGATTTACTATATGCCTTCAAGGAATACCAATGAATGCAAATATCATTCAAATTTATGCATCAACCTCTAGGGCCAATGGTGAAGAAATTGTTTAATTCTACTAACTCTTTTAGTCTGAAACTGATCAAACATATCATGAAGATGCATTCATAAGTGCTGATAAATCAGAAGAAAACGTTAAAAATAAAGAGAAAGTGTCAGTAATTAGAAAATATTGCCTGTTGACAAGAAAGGGTATTAAAGACCACATGAAACAATTCGCAAGACTGACTTCTTCATTATAAATACCTGATTCAACAACATAAATGGTGACTGTGTTAGGCTGGGTAGTCTAGAGCAACAAATTCATAGACACTCATTTGTGTATGCAAAAGAGCTTTATATACAAGAGCAATTGAACCTTCAGAAAATACTGCAGTCCAGCCTAGATCAAGTCCGTAAGTCCAATATTAGTCCATATGTCTGATAACAATCGATAAAGTCCTCTTCAGACTCATGAAACAAATGCAATGACATAGAATGCAGGAAGATCACAGGCCAGTTGGTGGGAAATCTTGTGGCTCCCTTGACATTGTATATATCTCAGGGCTGGTCTGGGGTCTCCATATGGTTCCTTCAGCTGTGAAATTCTGCCTACGTCATGGTAGCTTCATGTGGCTTCTCCTCAGAAATGTCTCACAGGAAGTGAGCAGAGAAGGAGTGTCTCTTGTCTCTAAGGAGGAAAAATGGCAGTTCCCAGAATTCTCAGGAGAAGGTCATGCACACACGGAGGACTCATTGGCTATATAATGATTGACAGGCTAGACTCCACCATTTCACTCTTTATCCTCTCAGTCCCAAATTGACACCAGATTATGTAACTGTCACAGTGACTACGCACATTGACCACATCAGATGGAATGAACAGGAGTCAAAATTAATTACATCTGTGTGAAGAAACAATGGAGAAGCTTGAGATCATCAAATGAAATCATACATAAGTTTAGTTTAAAGCTGAAGAAAACTAAATAAGTTCACAAGAATCATAACATGCCCTTGAGCATATTTTTCTTGAATTTAGAGACCATCTCAAGAACAGATTTGAAGCATTGAACAAAAATGACTCAAACATTAAACACTGATGACTAAAGAAAAACTAGTTGTGGGATGACACCATGAACATCATACATGAAGAAAGTAATGAAGACAAAAAAAGATAAAAGGTCATAGTGAATGTCAAGGTGTCAAAGGGATCAAGTATCAGACATCAAATAACAAAAAATCATATCATTGTGCATGGGGGGAGTGCATATTGGGGACCCAAATCCCATCTGTAGGTACCTGGACATCCCCTTGCAGAAGGGTTGCAGGGAGGAGATGAACCAGTCAGGTTAAAGTATAGCAATGATGAAACATACAACTTTTCTCTAGTTCTTAAATGCTTCCTCTGCACTCCACTATCTTGATCCCAATTCTACCTTACAAAATTGGTTAGACCAGAGGATGTACACTGGTACAGATAGAAACGGGAAACACAGGAAATCCAGGACAGATGATATCTTCAGGACCAGTGGTGGGAGTGGTGATATCGGGACTTGATGGGAAGGTGGGATAGAAAGGGGGAACTTATTACAAGGATCTATGTATAAACTCCTCCCTCGGGGGTAGACAATAGAAAAGTAAGTGAAGGGAGACATCAGACAGTGTAAGATATAACAAAATAATAATAATTTATAAATTATCAAGGGTTTATGGGGGGTAGTGGGGAGGAAGGAGTAAAATGAAGAGCTGATACCAAGGGCTCAAGTAGAAAGCTAATATTTTGAGAATGATGAGGGCAACAAATGTATAAATGTGCATGATAAACAATGAACGGATGGATGGATGGATGAATTGTGATAAGAGTTGTATGAGCCCCCGATAAAATGATTTTTTAAAAAGTCTCTGAAACCTGCTCTTGAACGTATTGCAGTTTTATAGCTAAAGAAAATGGAAGAAGCCATGATTTAAAAGTGATGAGAGGAACATTTTCAAAAGGCAGCTTTAGAACACAAAATAGTATTATAATAGAATGTCCAAAGACCTCGAGTTAGAGAGTCACAAAAATAAGAACATACTCAATGTTTCTCATGCTGTACAAACTGAAGAAAACATTCAAGTCTTTAGTTGAAATGTTAAAAATTCTAGGGGCAAAACAAGGAACCCTGGTGGAGTAGTGGGTTATGCATCGAACTACTAACCACAAGGCCATTCAAAACCAATAGCTGTTCCTTTGCAGAAAGACAAGTTGTTCTACTTCCATAAAAGTTTACAGCCTTATCGACCCACCAAGGCAGCCCTACTTTGAACTAGAGGGTCACCATGATTTAGGATGTGCCATATGGCCATGAATTTGGATTTGAGCAAACACTGAGCAGCACAGGAACCTTTATTAGAAGATGGAAGGAATACCCAGAGCCTCTGTGGCAAATAGATTTGGTTGACATTTAAATATGTCAAGAGGTTATATACAACAAAGAACCAATGGTTGGAAGAAAAAAGTTCAAGCAGCATTTAAAGCATAAATGAAAGGGGGGGAGGGAGGCTATAGGAATTGAGTGAATAGAAATTCAATGCTTTTTTCCCCTAAAGAATGTATGCAGTGCTTGAAGAACTCATTAGTCTCTGCCAAAAATTTTGAAGACAGTTACCTGGTAACCTTATTTTTGCCTATTCCAAAGAAAGGGGACACAACACATAGTAGGAATTATTGGGAATTATGTAGGAATTATGTACAAATTATTGTACATGCAAATGAAACTGCTGAAAATGATTTTTAGATAGTTGTAGCAGTACATTGACAGGGAGCTTCCAAAAATTGAAGCTGGATTCAGAAGAGGATATGGGAGAGAATGTGGGCTATCATTATTTATATTCAATGAATCTTGACTGAAAGAAGAGAACAATGGAAGAATATTGGTGTGTGTGTTTGTGTGTGTGTGTTTCATTGACTATGTAATGACATTTGATTGTGTGTCTGATAGCAAACTATGGATAATCTTTGAAGACATGTGAAGTTCTAAGCATTTAATTGTGGCGGTACATATATTTATAAAATATAAATCAAGAGGCATCCATTCAAACACAATAAGAGAATGCTGCATGGTTTAAAATCAAGACATGAGTTCATGTGTGTTGTATTCTTTCATCATACAGTCTGTATGCATGCGGAGCAAATAATCTGAGATATGGGATTATATGAGGTAGAACATGGCATCAATATTGGAGAGAGGGTCAGTAAGAATCTCAAGTATTTAGGTAACATAACCTTGCTTTCCGAACGTGAAGAAGGTTTGCCCTTGGGGAGGCGTTACAATGGGTCTTAAGCACCCAAACCCACTATAGCAAATTGATCCTATCTTCATTTTCACTGTTGGCCCGGCAAGGCTGTTAGCACAATCTTCAGAGTGGAGTTTCTACATCGTATTCACAATATGAGCAATCAAGAATAGCACTCTATTCTTGCATCAAAATCCTCATGGACTTCATACCTACAGCATTTTCTACTGTAGGAAAACCCCAACTCACATCAGTTTCTCATTAAATGAAAATAGAGAGAGCGGTGAGGGTTGAATGGACACATCTGGACCTCACGTGTTTGATCATCACTTACTCATGTTTTGCTGCTGAAGTGTAATTCCCACACCACTCTGCCCTCTTAGATGATGCCAGGATCCCGGCTGTATTCTCTGTCACTACATGAAAGCCAGTCTATCACCTCATCCAAACCCAGTTGATTTTTTTTTTTTACCACGGAAGCACATTATTCCTCAAGTATTACTTTATTAGACAAATTCTATAAATGTCTGCTCGACTGGCTTTGGTTCTAGGAGAGGCATCAAATTTTAGTGATTCTAAAGACCAATGAGAGCACATACATACGTAACTATAATGTAAAAATATAAATACTTGTAAAAGCCTTTGTAGTGTGCGCATATGGCCGGGGAAGACAGGTGGGATATTTTAATGAATTATCCTCAGCAGGGTCTGTACCAGGGAAAACAACTATGAAAGGAACATTCCAACGGATCAGTTGACTTAAAAAATTTTAATGCTCTCACTAAGTAATGTAAAGGCAATAATGTAACAATATGGGATGTTTAAAAAATAACTTCTTTTAAAACTAACCTCCAGCATAGCCTAACTTTTATTTTTGTACACTTTTACGCCTTCCATATACCATGTGCAAGAGTGAGTAGGAACAAACCTGCTACTAGTATTCCCTTTCCCCTACAAAAGAGTTTAGTTCACACAAAACATGCTTTAAAGTGTCTCTAAAATTAAATGGTAGCCACAGAAATGTATTTCCTCAGTGCTATGCACGCCTGATTCTCATAACCAAATCAAACTCTAAATCATTGTGGTCAAGTCAATGCTGACTCATATCGACCCCCTGTGGGTTTTCGAGAAGGCCATTGTTCATGGAAGCAGAAGTTTAGTCTTTGTCCAGCAGAGCTGCTGGTGGTTTCTGACAGCTGGCATGGGGATCGCAGGCCAATGTGTAACGATGACCTAATTAGGGCACCTTAAATAGATTATTCTTAAGCTAGGGAACAGAATTATCAGATATTCAACAAAATTCAAATGGACTTCTTCTCAGATCAGTGACACTTTGAAATAAATTTATGGGAATGCTACTCTAACCAAACATTTTTTAGATGGATCTGGTATTTTAGGGAAGGTTGAGAAGCCTTAAAAATGAGCTGAAAGAATGAAGACTGTCAACCTTGATGAATAAAGAAACTGGCTGAAGTCCATAAGCTAGTGGTCAAAAGTGGTAAAAAAAAAAATGTGTGTAGTAGCTACAGAAGTTGGGATCTTAAATCATTTGATATTTTCAACTCTCAATGAAAATCTTCACTTCAGCAAACGTTCAGCTCAATGGGTGCTCAAAGCATGTGTGTGATTTCACTACTGTCAAGATCCATTAACTCAGAATGCTGATCTCTGCATCCATCATTCAAACAAGATCAAAGCTAATGAAAGTGACTTCTCGTAAACAAGCACAATTGAGATGCAGCTTCCATTGACTAACATTATCCAAGGAACAAGATCCTATCAAAATGGGCTGAGCCCCGGTGGCCTGTGGTTGAGCGCGTGACTGCGGTCCATGGGCTTGGCGGTTCAAATCCTGCGGCAGCTCTCCAGGAGCAAGGCTGGGTAGCTCCCACGTCCATCAGAGGGCAGTGATGACCCCCCTCCCCCCAAAGATCCTATCAAAATAACGTCTTCTGAGGATATACGAGGGGCCAGTTAAATTCAAGGTAAAGTTGTCAGTTCAGAAGATGTGATGACTTTTTTTTTGGGGGGGGGGCGGGGGGGCCGAGCAGTGAGAAATGAAAATTCCCAAAGGTTAAAGTTCTCATGGCTTAGTGGTTATGAGTCGGGCTGCTAACCACAAAGTCAACAGTTCAAAACCACCAGCCACTCCAGGAGAGAAAAATGAGGCTTTCTACTCCTGCAGAGTTACAATTTCACAAACACTCAGGGGCAGGTGCACCTAGTCTTACAGGGTCACCATGTGGCAGAATCAACTGACTGGCAGTGAATTTTTTAAAAATCTTGATATATCACACAGGATATAAGATAACATGGAGAGCATGAGAACTTTCAAGAAAACTGAATTGGTGATGGAAGGGCCAATAATATTGTGCAGAGAATTTCACTTGACAATGCTTGCTTATGCTTCAAGGTCAGAAAGGGTTTTCTCCTAAGAGTTTTATTGAGAAAGCTTATCCTCTACAAAGTCAATACTGCTTTTGCCCCTTCGTACTTCCTTTTTCTGTTCTCCAAACTCAAAGAACATTGCATATGAACACACTTAGAATCCCTTGAGATTTTTCAAACTGTTATTTTGACATTGTGTAAATTGAAAAGCACAGACTTCTTTAAGGAAGGGCTAGAGAAATGCAAACACTGTCTTTGGAAGGATATAGACATAGGTGGAGAATAAATTTAAAAACAATAGCTTCACATTTGTATATTTTTGTTTAATAAAAGTGTTTATGATTTTATAGCAATACTTTATAAACACTCTCTCATGTGTGCAGACTTTTTTTACAGGGGTTTTGGGAATTATTTCATAATCAATGATTGGATCCCTGCTATATGTGTAGCTTTGTTCTAGAAAATCAGACTGAGGAAAATTCACTCCCTACCTTGGATTGCTCATAAATTATTAGGGGAAATAGATATATACACAGATCATTTCAACCCAAAGAAGTAATTTCAATATGTCATAAGTTTCAATACAATGAAGACAGCAGATTAATTCATTGTCTCAAAATCTATCTACTAGACCTGTCATTTTCGAATCTCATGACAACATTCTATAATGTGAAAATCTGAACATGGACTCATTTGTCACAATTCTAGATGTAGAGATTTTGGGGTGGGGTGGAAAGAGGACCACAGGGTTTAAACACTATGAAGTAAGTTGCTGGTATTTAAAAAAAAAATCAGGACTCTTCATGTAAAAGTCCAGATTTCCTGACAGGCAACATCAGGCTTGCCTTCATTGGCAACAGCAAAATAGAATATGGACTGCCCCATCCAGATGGGGCGGGCACTCTTGTTTGTCACCCTGTGTCCTGAGTGACCCTGCTCATTACAAGACTGCCTGGTCCACATGACTCCTAGGAGCAGTCCTACTTTTCTGATGTTAAAAAGCCAAAGTCCTTACAATGATTTGCATGTATGCGATCTGTCTCTCAATTTCACCTCTGACATCCTCTCCAATTATTTCCTTTGTTCAATTTGCTTGAAACACACTGAGCTCCTTACTGCCCTTCACACATGCTTGTATTAACCTATCTCAGCTCTTTTCTTAGTCTGGAATGGCCCAGTCCTCATTATCTACAAGCCAATTCTTTCTCCTCTAAGTCTTAACTCAAAGAACACCCTGTCATTTAAAAATAGCAACCCTTGCACTCATCTTCCCTCAAACTCTAGGCTTTGTTTCATGTTTTCCATACTATTTATTATCTTGGAGTTTGACTATTAGCTACAAGGTCATCAGTTCAAAACCACCAACCACTCCTTAAGAGAAAGACAAGGTTTTCTTCTCTAGTGAAGAGGGGGGTCACAGAAACTCACAGGTGACATTTTGCCCTACCTATCAGGAGACTATGGGTCAGCACCAACTGAATGATAGTAAATGAAAAAATAAATTCCTTATATACTTGGCTTGTTTGCTATTTTCATTGTTGATCATCTGTCTTCCATCTGTGGCAAAGAAGCTCCATGAAGGCGCACATGATACCAATTTCTCAGTATTCAAAAAATACAGGGTGCTTAGTAGGGGCTCATTTTTGTTGAATAAATGACTTATGATTAAATTGATGGCACAAGAAGAAATAGTGTTAGAACTCAGCTCCACTATGGGCTATAACTGATCATAAAGAGTTAATGCACTAATGCAAGAATCAATTTCTAATCTGTAAGAACAAAAAATATCTAGAAATATGGATGTCCTGTGATAACTCATTGTTGAGTGCTGAATATAAGAGACCTGGCTAGTAGTGGGAGTTCAAAGTTAAATTGACTATCTTTTCCTTACTAGTGAATGGTTTGGGCAGTTACTGAACTTCTTTCTGACCCAGGATTCCCCTCTGTAAAGTAGGTCCTAGGAGAACCTCACAGAATAGACATAAATAATAAAGATTATGCTGTATGAGGGTCCACTTAGATGCTCCCACTCTGCCTTCACTTTGAAGGTTCTAACATAGATGTGAAGCAGACTCAGTCTCCTGCAAGGGAGCTACCAGAATCACTTACCAAGACCAAGCATCTTTGACCAATGAATATTTGAAGGAAGAGTGTAGCTGGGAAGAGTGCAAAGGGTGAGGACTTCATTTCCTCAGGTGGAAATATCCATCCTGACAATACGAGCTACCGTTTGCAGGAATATGAGCTCACTGAGCAGCAGCCTGCTGAACAACCTGTCCTCTTAGAGGTTTGGGGATGCTCAGAAGCAGAGGCTGGGGATTATTTTTACTTAGATGATTCTATCCAAGTGAGCTCAAAATCTGGGACTTTCTATTTTATCTGCGCCCACCACAGGTGGAGGGAAAGAAGACCGCGCAGCTCAACACTGAAAAAGATAGGATGGCTCCTTCCCATGGAGGTTAATGTGCATGAAAATAGCTCCACTGTGGTGTGTTGGAGATGATGCAGGTACCTACAATCAGATGGTAAAATGAAAAATTTGATCAATTCTCCTTGCACTTAGTTTTCAAAGTTTAAAAATAATCATCAGGATGAGAAAAGCCATTGCTGCTGAGACCACTTTGCTAAGTGCTCGGTATGGTGATCTCACACCACAACAAGCCCGAAAGCTTTGTACTCTTAGTATCACAATTTTGACAGGCCAATTATGTAAAAATTGGTAGAGGTTGGAGCTGGGAATGGCTGGAAAAAAGAGCCTGGTTAGGTAGCCCTGAGATTTAAGTTACAAAGAAATTCTTATCTCAGATACCCTTCTCTTTCCATCTGAGCAGATAATGGGATGTTTAATTTCCAGATCTTCATTTTCTCATCATTAAAATGGAGGCCACAGCGTTTACCTCCAAGTTCTCCCATAAGAAAAGCAAACATCTGGCACGGTGCCCAGCCCATATTATATTCTTCAGTGGTGCCTGTACTTTTCTCTATCCTTATGTCTACAAGGACTCCGAATAACACGGACTATTTAAATCGAGACCTGATTGGACTTAGGGCCAAGAAAATGCAGAAGTAACGCCAATTCTGCTTAACAGGCATCCTTTAAGAGTAAAATTCACAAGTACCAGAGCATGGCCTTCCCAATGATTTAGCAACCAAGTCAATAACTCATCTCCATTGGCCCCTTTTGAAGGTCCACAGAGGACCATTTTCCCTTCTGGATAATCAGCCCAGGGAGGAGCCTGGGGGTTAGGGGTTGGGGTATAGACTGTAGCTTTGTAAATGTCTGAAGTGTGCAATACATACCACACACTTAGACAAAGGAAATGTCAGTCCATAGAATTGTGGACATTAGGTGCCACTGAGTCCATTCCAACTAATAACAAGCCTTTGCACAACACAACAAAACACAGCCTGCTTCTGCACCATCCTCCCAAATATGCTTATGTTTCAGCCTTTTGCTGCAGCCACCACGTCAATTCATCTCATTGAGGGGTTTCCTCTTTTTCATTGACTCTCTATTTTACCACGCCTAATATGGATATCCAGGGATTGTCCTCTCCGGATAAAATGCCCAGAGAATATGGGATATAAACTTTCCATCCTCACTTCTAAGAAACATTTTTAATATACTTCTGTTCAGACAGATTTGACCTTCTGACAGTTCATTGTACTTTCCATATGTTTTGCCACCATTAGAATTCGAATGAATCTGTTCTTCGGTGGTCCTCTTAATTTCTTGTCCAACTTTCACATGCATGAAGCTATTGAAATAGCCATGGCTTGAGGACTCCTCAGTCCTCAAGGTGACACCTTTGTTCTCTAATACCACAGAAGTAAAACACATCTGCCCACAAATAGTCTCATTTTTTTAGAAAGACTTCTTGCAATCATTCAAGACAAAATGATACTGTCTTTTCATTTAAAAAAGTGCTATGAAGGTTCATATGATCCAGTGGAGGGATCACTTTAAATTTTTATCTTAACTTTCAACTCAATAAAATCTTTGTCTAATTTCTAAAAACCATTTTCTCTGACTATGCATATTTACTGGCAAAACTTTATTTGATTTTTTTCATTACTGTAACCTAGGTCATGCATTTTAAGGTTTTGAATCATCTTCATGTCAACATGTTCCATAAAACACTACCATCAGTAACAAAAACAACAAAAATTATAGATTCCCAGTTCCACTCTGCAGTTTTCACTTTCTGGATCTGAATGAAACTTGAGAATTATGTTTCATTTTTATATAAACTTTTCATATAAGTTCACAGCTTTATACTGGGAAACTGATAGACTAGAACCACAAAACTGATGAAGGTAAATAAAAAGTATTGCTTCGAGAGTTTCAAGTTCAATCATGTATGGGGTTATTCCCAAATGTGCTTATATGTGTCTCTGTGATAAGTGCATATCTGTGTACAAATTCTCTCAATAACACATGCTTAATTTCATTTTGGTGACTTGAGAAAAATCATATCAATTTAGTGTCTGTTGTGGGAATCTGATGGACAAGCTAAATTCAAGTCAAAGGCCTTAGTGCAGAAGACTATAGAAACAGCTCTTTTTTAGGTGGGGGAAGGGGAAATTTTCCAAGGTAGCAATATATATGGATTTTCTCTAAGGACACATGACTGTAACGGGGGGGGGGTGTTAAATGAAGAAGTTTGAAGAAAATTTAAGATTTCATTGGTAATTCTTAGACCAGAAAAGTTGTGCTAAGAACAAGATAGTACAGATGTAATTACTGCCCAAGACACTATTTAAGTTTAATGCTATATTGTTATGAGTACCATCATTCTTCTTCAAAGAATTGGAAAAACTGATTACCAAATTCATATGGCGAAAAGAAGCCTGGATTTAGCAGAGAACTCCTCAAGAAGGACAAAGTGGGAGGGTTTGATCTATCCGACTTTAGCATACATTATATGGCCATAGTGGTCAAAACAGCATGATACTGATATAACGACAGATAATCATTATACAAACAACTTTTTCATAAGGGTCAAAAAATCTCAAATGGGAAATGAATGCCCTCTTCAATAGGTGGTGCTGGAAAAAATAAATATCTACCTGTAGGAAAAATGAAGCAAGAATTTTACGTTACCCCATGCACAAGAATAAACTTAAGGTGTATAACAGAACTTGAGGTAAAACCCCAAATTGCTAGGGCCATTTATGAGGGAGTTGGGCCAAACCTGAGAATCTTGGAATAGGGAATACATAGGCTACCAGAAATAGGGAAGGATACAAAGACAAAGGAATCACAAATTGACAAGTGGAGCTATATTGGCGATAAATCACTGTGTGTATTGGAAGAATCCACCAAGAGAGCAATAAGAGAGTCCACAGACAAGAAAAATATCTTTAGCAATGACATATCAGAAAAAGATCTTATTACTAAAATCTACAAAACTTTGCAAGCTTAAAATAAGAAAAAAACTAACTGCCCACTAAGGTTGTGGGCTGAGGACCTGAACAGAAGATTTACAGGAGCAAACGTCTGAATGGCCAATAAACATATAACAAAATGTTCCTGATAATTAGTCATAAGAGAAATGCAAATTAAAACAACAATGAGATATCACCTGACACCCTGAAAGATAGTCAAATTCAAAAAATCAGAAAGCAACAAGTATTGGAGGGGCTGTGGTGAGATAGGAACTCTCATCCATTGCTAGTGGACCTGTAGGTATGTACAGCCATTACAGAAATTGATTTGGCAATATCTAAAACAGATGGAGATTGAGCTACCATATGACCTAGCAATCCCCCTACTGGGCATATACCCAGAAAAGGCAAGAAACAAATCATGGCCAGACATCTGTGCTCCACTGTTCATGGCGGCACAGTTCACAACCACAAGGAATGGGAAACAACACACATTTCCATCAACAGATGAATGGGTCAAAAAACTGTGGTCCACACATACAATGGAGTACTACACATCCCTAAAAAGCAGTGGTGAACACATGAAGCACACTGCTACATGGGAAGAGCTGGAGAAAAGCATGCTAAGTGAAGTACACTAAGCACAAGAGGATAAGTACAGCATGAGTCCACTGAGGTATTAAAAAATGAGATATAAGGGACAAGCTACTATGTACACACATCCCTGGGGTTAGTAGGTTCAGCAATTACAGCAGGGGCCAAACCCAATTTAGGGACATGCACAGCAGAAAACTAAATAAGGGGAAACAAGAAGAGCAGGGCATTAACCCACCCAGGGGCAGGGTATTGCTTCTATCTCCATAGGAGGTGGAGAGAGAGACCAGGCTTTAACCCCATGTACCAACAATTGAATACCAGGGAACCAATAGAGAGTCTGCAGTGCCACCCTCAATCCTAACTATGAGGACACATCTACCCCTCCAAAGAAAGCACTTCAGAGGACAGCACTGGGGCTACAACTTGGGGTAGGGGTGTTTCAGATTAAATCATACAGGAGAAATGAAAATATATGGAGAGGGAGGAGAGAACATTCTGACCCACCAAGCCCTGAGGACGAAGTATAGGGAGAAACCTAGGGCTGAACTCACCATGGGACAAGGCATCCCTCACTGAACCATGCCACTGCGGGGTACAGCACTAGAGACACAGTGCAGAATAGTATATGGTCTGGTCCCTTCACAATGAGGTGGCATTGAGGGCATGCAGCAGAGCAGTAGGGGGAGCAGACTGATAAAGACCCCTGGGAATACCAAAAATAGACAATGTGGCACACCATCAGACTTGACTGGAAAACACTCATAAAGGCCAGCAAACAGACCTTGAAGTATTTATAGCTTTTTCTACTTTTGTCAGTGACTTTCTTTTTGTTATTTTCTTTTTGTTTTTGGTTGCTGTTATTTTTTGTTGATTTTGACTTCCTTTGTTGTTTTATTTGACTTTGCCAAGTTTTTGCACTAATTAATGCATGTCTAAATAGATCAGATAGGTGGGATTAATAATTCAGAGATGAAAATGGGACCAATGGTTCCAGGGGGGATACAGGAGAAAGGGAGGTGGGATAAAGGCATGGGGTGTCCAAACAGGGACACAGGAACAACAAATGATTTATAATCAATGGAAGTAAGGTCCTTCCATTGGTAGGAAGCCTAGTGAAACTTAACCAAGGGTAATGTAACAGCAAGGAATTACTAAGTGTGAATGAAGGCGAAACATGATGGTGGGACCGAAGGAAATAGAGGAAAGAACCTGGAGGCAAAGGACATATATAGAGGCTTAAATACAGGCATGAACATAAATACATACATATATAATGAGAGGGGAATAGAACTATGCACTCATATCTACATGTTAATAATTAAAGTTGCAGAGGGACATTGGACTTCAACTCAAGTACTCCCTTAACATAAGAACACTTTGTTCTAATAACCCAGATTCTGAGATGTTTAACTTCCTGACATGATTGCTAAAGACAAAATGGGTACATCAGCAAATATAGTGCAGAAAGCTGATTGTGCCCGGTTATCAAAAGATATAGTTTCTGGGGTCTTAAGGGCTTGAAGACAAACAAGTAAGTCATCTAACTGAGAAGCAACAAAGCTCACATGGAAGAAGCGCACAGCCTCTGTGATCATGATGTGTCCATGGGACCAGGTATCAGGCATTTAAGACCCAGAGCAAAACCATACTCAAGGCAGAGGGTTAATGGAGTGGAGATCCAATGCCCACTGGTAATTGGACATCCCCACACAGAGGGGTCACAGGGAAGAGATGAGTCAGTCAGTGTGTAGTATAGCACTGATGAAACACACAACTATTTTCCCCTAGTTTTTTCCCCTAGCTATTTCCCCTTCCTTCACCCCACTATCATCACCTCAATTTACCTTACAAATCAGATTAGACCAGAGCATGCACACTGCTATAGATAAGAACCCTCAACACAGGGAAACCAGGATAGATAAACCCTCTAGGGCCAACAATGAGAGTAGTGATATTAGTAAAATTAGGGAATGGTGGAAGGAGGAAGGGGGAATTGATCACAAGAATCAACATAAGAACCCCCTCCCAGAGGGACAGATAACAGAAATGTGGGTGAGGGGCGATAGAGGGCAATGTAAAGTATGGAAATAATAATCTATAACTTATCAAAGGTTCATGAAGAAGGGTCGGCGGCTGGGCCGGGGAGTGGGGGGAGGAGGGAGGAGCTGAAATGGATAGCTGATATCAGGGGCTCCAATGGGAAGAGAATACTTTAAAATTGATGATGGCGGCATATGTGCAAATGTGCTTGATACACTGGATGAATGTATGGATTGTGATAAGAGAGTGAAGAGCCCCCAATAAGAGTATTTTTTTAAAGAATTTGTTTTTTCCCCATCACAACAATGAGCTTACTTATTTTTCTAGGTCAGCTAGGGGAGTCCTGATTTGGCTTCTTCATACTTCTATTTGTTTCCTAACATCACCTCCCTCCCCCTCATCAAGCAAAGGAACATGGTCTGAGTCTCTAGAAGCTGTCAGATGGCCATTTTACTTTCACATCAATGAAAGAGCAGACTTTGTCAGGAAGAGGTAAGGGAGGGGAAAGCACTGCCTGCGGAAGTGAAGACCTAGAGGCAAGTATGTTGAGAAATTGCAGTTTCACATTATGGTATTTTTGTTTAATATCAAAATGAACAGAGCAGGACAGCCCCTGTGGCTCTCCAAGACTGCAAATTCTTACAGGAGTAGAATGCGGTGTGTTTTATCCATGGAGGAGCTGATGGTTTCAAACTGCTAACCTTGTGTTTTCTAGCCTGATGTGTAACCCACTATGCCATCAGGACTCCCTGGTGAATGAAGGTTTCTATGGCTTTCAAATTCCCCTTGTATTGATACACATTCTTCTACTCATTTATAATTTTTTCCTAGCTATTCTTGGTAATTCACTTATAAAATTTAGGGATTATTTTGCCAATATGTGAGACTTATTGGGATTTATACTAAAATAGTTTGCATCTTATTAATTAGGGGAATTGATATTTTAAAAAATATATTTCTTTTAAACAAGAATAGGCTCTTTATTCAAGTCTACTTTTATGAGAACCCAGTAAGTATTTGTAGCTTTTTTAAAAAATAAAAAGATCATTATATTGGGTGCTCTTCCAGATCTTATAACAATCCATACATTAATTGTATCACACATATTTGTACATATGTTTCCATCATTATGTTCTAAACATTTACTTTCTAATGAGCTCTTGGTGTCAGCTCCTCTTCCCCCACCTCCTATCTGTCCTCCCCATGACCCCTTGATCAATTATAAATTATTATTAATTTCATATCTTACACTGAATGTTGTCTCCTTTCCCCCACAGTTCCTGCTGTTCATCCTCCTGTGGGGTGTGTGGTGGTGGTTGTGTCAATCATTGCAATCAGTTCCCTCTTCCTCTCCTCCTCTCACTACCTCCCTGCTTTCCTTCTGGTATCACTATTCCCATTCCTGTTCCTGGATTCTGTGTGTCCTGGGCTATTATTTCTAGACCCATTCACTTTCTCGGGTCTAGCTCACAGTTAAAATCAGGACTGGAGTCACAATAGTGAGTGGGGAATGGGGAA